>JAGFVP010000203.1:0-56088 GCA_021031095.1 Bathelium albidoporum
GGGTTAGTTTTGGGGGGGAAGGTGGTTATAGAGGGGGAGATGAAACGTACGTAGTGGAGGACTTGTTGAGCTTCGTTGGACATTTTGATGGAGTTGGAGATTAGTATCTGAGAATCGGGGAAAGTATTAATGAGAATGTAGCATTAGATGGAAGATAGCGTTTGTTTGACAGTTAAGCTTGCGTCATTTAAGTCGGAGCTTTGGAGATGCCCGTTCATTGTCATTGTGCAAGATGAATAAGCGTCTGCACAAAATTATGCACGGCCGCTCCGCAGGGCATTCCTTCCATCACACATCTGACCTACCTAACGCGGTTTGACCATTCCATAGCTCGCAGTTCGTGCATCACTTCTACAGTAGGCGTTGGTGAGGTAGAGTGCGGTTTCTGAGGAATGGGTTACATTTGTTCTCGAACCAAGGTGATTTCTATAGATGATTGTAATTTCGCTATTCCTAAACTTTCTCAATTCTCTTCTAGGCGGCCGGGTTGACGTGGACAATTTGGCCACGCTGAACATTTTCCTTTTCCCTTCATTACGAAACGATTAAAGGACTCTTCTCATTGCAACCCAAGCTAGGCTGGGCTCATTGTCACTCTTCGCTCAACCATCCTGTCTCTGTACTAGTACAAAATGAGCAGCTACGGTCGAAAGTATCGCAACACCAGTCACGAGCACGAGAGAACATACGCCAATGTCAAGGAGGTGGATTCTCACTTTGGATGCTACGAGCATCTCCGAGACTTGCCGAGGCAGCAGGAAGCGTTGGAGAAGCTAAGAAAGATTGCATCTCTCGTTAAGCCTATTATGAGAAAACGCGGTTGGCGCATCGGAGCATTAACGGAGTTTTTGCCAAACGACACAAGGCTATTAGGTAGGACATCCCTGTTTTGGGAGAAGCAGCACAGCATCGAGAGAATGCCATCTAATCGGGCCCATCCCAGGCTTGAACATCAACCAAACGGAAAAGATCTGCATCCGGCTGCGCTACACGCCTGATCCCTCCCAATTCTTGCCTATGGACACCGTTGTGGACACCATGTTACACGAGCAAGTGGATCTTCGCTTCCCTCTCTCAAGATACCACGTAACGGGTTGCTAATTCCCGCCTTGCAGGCTATCACACGTGATCCACGGCGCGCACGACGGCCACTTCCACGGGCTCTGGAACCAGCTCCGCGACGAACACTATTCGCTGTCCCTGAAGGGCTACACCGGCGAGGGCTTCCTCGGCCAAGGCCGTAAGCTCGGCGGCCGGCGCGGTGTGCCCCTCGCCGAGTTGAGCCGCCAGGCCCGCGCAAATGCAGCGGAGAAGCGTAAGGAGCTAGTCGGCCGGGATGGCACCAGCGGACGACGACTGGGCGGCGCGCCCGTGGCGAGGGGCGCCGATATGCGCCGTGTCATTGCGGAGGCGGCGACGCGTCGAGCGGCTATCACGCAGGGCTGCGCATCTGGTTTGAAGGATAGCCACCAGCTCGCCGAGCAGGCATCAAAGAATGGCTTTCGCACGCAGGCCGAGGAGGACGACGCGAATGACCGTGCGATCGCGCAGGCGCTCATGGAGCTCATGGAAGAGGAGGAGCGCCACCGGCTGGAGGGGGAGGAGGAGGCAGCGCGCCATAGCAGCGGTGGCAGTCAGACGTCGCGTGGTCTGGGATGGAGTGCCGAGACGGGATTGTATATCGACGACGATAGTGGTGATGACGACAACGACGACGACGACGACGAGGTGACTGATGTGAAAAGCCAGCAGCCAGCGCACGCCAAACCGACCGAGCTTACTCCGGAGAATAACGGTGTGCATCGCTCAGACTGCAGCAGCAGCAGCAGCAGCAGCAGCAGCAGCGGGAGCAAAGTCGCACTGGGCCGCAACGGTCGTCCCGTCTCCAGATTAGTCGTCGAGGCGGAGGTAAACGCGGCCACTGGGCAGCGACATGCTACTTCTGCAGCAGCCCCGGCGCTTCAGCCTCGCACCACGCGCGCTCACGAGAGCAGGTCCACTCGAGCCGTGCCCACGTCGTCGTCGTCGCTACATCCGGATCTAGCCAGATCCCCAGCAGCGACACACTGGCCCCATGCGGAGAACTGGAGCTGTCCCGTCTGCACGCTGGAGAATCCGATGCAGTATCTCTGCTGCGACGCGTGTGAAGTGGAGCGGCCCAGTAGCAGCGGTGGCGGTATCAGTCGATGGACAGGGGAGGGGGAGAGCGCTGCTGGCCGTCAAGACAGGTCGGGTAGTGAATGGCCAAGAACTAATGCAGGGCATTCTGGGGAAGCGCGGCCGCCCATCCGGCAAGCGTCAATTGGGTGGAGCTGCAGACGGTGTGGGCACTGGATGGAGAGCAGATGGTGGACGTGTGCGCTGTGTGGGACCATGAAGGCATCCTCGTAGACCTGGCATGATCACATTTTCTTGGGATTTTATCGAAACAAAAAAGTCCCCACTGCTGCGACAGACGCAGAGCGAGGCGGATGGCATTCTATGAAAGACGGCGTGCCGGGCTTTGGAAACCATGGCTGCATTGCAGCGCATGGAGCAGTGTCCATCCTGGCGGATGGCTTTTGCGATGCGCCGTCTGGTTTGATCGGCTGAGGGGGACAAAAGCTTCATGATGTCTACGATCCTTCGCTTCCGGATCTCCCCTGGAAGATCCTGCTGCAAGTCATTTCAGCCGCACGTACGTATTTAACGGTGCAATTTAAGTTATGCATCTGGGGAGGAAAGGCCACATAAGATCTGCAGGCAATGCCAGTGGAAAGGGTATCTCGTGTATCGCACAATAGGGTTTCATCTGCGTCGCCAACCTTGATGCCGCCTACCCCTACCCCTCCACTTGTTCTGAGGGCCACCTTGGTCTTGGCCTCGTTCGTATTCACGTTCCTGTTCCTCTTGCAGCTTCGCCTGTCGCGCCAGCAGCTCCTGCTCTTTTTGTTCGGCCGTCTTGATGACACGGACCTCAGGCTTCTTCAGATCTTCCGGAAATCGCGGATGCGCGCCTTCCTCGCACGCCTTGCCGTTCGGGCAGAATCCGGCTAGGTAGAATGGGCAGATGGAAGCTTTCCGGATATGCTTGTTGGCACAGTAGGGCCCCAGGGGGCAAAAGCCGCGCTCGTAGTGGGGACAGGGCGGCCGTTTCAGATCGCTGTCGAGATGCAAGTACAGACAATCATCTGCATTCTTCGGGCAGGTTCCATCGCGAGCCCAGTAGGTGCACTCGGGCATGCCCCGGATGTTGTATTCGTGCAGGTATTCGCATGTCTCTCCCTTCTTGCACAGTCCTCGAACCCAGTGTTTGCATACCAAACTAGCAGTGATGCGCATGTCAGCAAGCCGGAACATGGTACGATTACGCAAGGTAAGATCTGCTTACTTGGGATAGATGGCAGAAACAGGATGCCTATCGGGACACTCGTTCCCCAGCGGGCAGTGGCCCTTGGCGTGGGCCGAGCATACTGCTCGACTCGGGTCTATGCCAAACCGATATTCGCGCCGCAGAAAGTCGCTGAAGGCAAACTGGTAGGCGGATCCAGAAGAGGGCTCGGTTGAAAGGCCGATGGCTGCTGGTGTTCCGTTTTGGACGTCGACGGCCATTGCAGGCGGAGGAAGCTGGGGGATGGTGAGAGGAAAACAGGATCTGGGCAGCGGAGTCTTCCGTGCCTCGTATCCGAGGCGGCAGGCGTATTGGGCGGAGGGAGCGGGATCCTGGAGGTTGCTAGGGACGAGAGCTGCGACGTCGAGGTGCTGGCAGAAGATACCTCTACATGATGCCAGGTAGGTAGGAGCCACAGTGGCGTTCGGAGCATGCCCCCGGGTGATGATAAGAGCGGGGCGGGCTGGGATCAGGGCAGGGAGGATAATGGGAGAGTTCGAGGCTGCAGCGCAGATCGATCAGGGTCGCAGGGTAGTGCTCCAACCGCCATATGCCCTCGGGCCTCTCCCCGCAGCTGTGCCAGCAGCTGGAGACGAAGGCCCATGAAAGGTCCTATGAAGCCCCCATGGCGGCGCCGGGGTCGCGGTGACGATGGCGGTGAAAATCGGCGTCCAGAAGCGTCAGCCGCTCGCCTGCCCTTCTTCTCACAGGCTCCCGAACCGTTCCCCCTTCGCCGCGCTAAGTATGATGGGCAGGCCAGGCGTCGCTTCGCTGCTCATGCAGTCGCTGCGACGACTGCAGCACTGCATGGTGCCGACGCAGGCGTGCATCATCGGCAGCAGGCCGCCTTGGCTGCTCAGGCAGGGGAGCGAGCCCAGGTGAGCCAAAGGCCTGGTCCGGCTGGCTTCTTTGGGAAGCGCGACAATGGTACAGATCACGTCTTTGCTCCTCCATCTTCCAACCGAGCGGCCCTCGCACCGATGGCGGCCATGCGTGGGCCTGGATGACAAAGGGTCGAGGCCAACGACGCGTGGGAGAAGAGGGCTCTCTCGTGCAGCTGCAACCTTCGCTGCCTTGAGCCTTGATATGCTTCCCCCCCCCCCCCCGCGACCCAAGCAGCGACGGGGCTAGTGCACTCACTACCTTACCTATCGTTCTGCTCGCGGGACACTCGTCATTCTCCCAAGGCATCGCGGCAGCCCGGTTCTCAGCGCGTCTCCCCACGCCTTGCCCAGACGCCGCCAGCCCATCAATCCTGCGCAACTCGCAGTACCGACGATCCCGTCATGGTCCTGGGTGACGCTGCTCGCTGGGCAGAATGCATCTCTGCAGATCGCCAGGCGCCACTCATCCACTTTGCTCAACAGGACCTCTGCATTGCTTCCCGAGCCCAAGATGCGATCTCGATGGTGATGACTCTGTTTACACGAGCTACTGCAATTCATCCACTCAGGCCTGTAAAATCCTCATGCTGCCAGAGACTAATTCGCCCCCTATCCCTGGGACTCTATAGGCGCTTGCCTATAAAGCCTCGTGCCTTTATCGAAATGACTCGCCGTGCCAGGGAAAGAGATCCAGCCTGCTGGACGTTCCGTGATACTGCTGAGCTCTGCGTGCTCTCTCCCATGAGCATCACCGCAAGATAATATATCTTCTGTTAGGCCACCAACCTGTGGCGATATCTCCTTTCCGATCCTTGTCACTGTGAGAAGAGTGGGAGAAAGTCCGGCAAAAGTGATAGTTCTCTTATTGATTATCACATATTGTCCTGGCAGTCTACCAGACTCACGTCATATTCTTATCCTCGTTGCACATTGGCTGTGTGTTCAGCTTAGGCATGATGGTCCATGTCTCCCTTGGCTTCTCGATCCAGCATCTCCACCTCACCCTTTCTAGTCAGTGATCCAAGTATGGCCGGATCGTACGGGCCTCGACGACCCTCATGGCTTGAACAAAGAGAAGTGCCTCATTTCTCCCATCTCCAATCCAACATGTTGCCGCCACTCAACTCGCCACCGGCCGTGCACATGTATGTCAATGCTGTGTACTACCCTAATTGGAGTTTTTACAAGCAAATGTTACCTTCTTCATTGAATATCGGTACTATTTCCCACGTTTTCTATGCTTTTGCCTGGGTCAAGCCAGATGGCACGGTCTATGTAAGGCGCTTGCGGCAACCCTTTCTCCCAGTTTTTCAATGCTAAGTGATGCTCCAGCTCAGCGATCAATGGGCAGATGTGCAGGCTCCTGTGGACGGCACACACGGATGTCTTCGCTCCTTGTCCCTGCTCAAGCGACGTCGTCACACGCTCAAAATCATTCTATCCATCGGTGGTGGAGGAAGCGGTAGCGAAAATTTCGCTACCGTAGCTCGGAGCAGCACGTTGAGCAATACGTTTGCACGCACTGCTAGGGAGCTCTGCCTCGCTTACAATCTTGATGGGATTGACAGTCAGTGCATGTCCGTAGGCTTTCACTAGCAGCTGACATTTTCGCAAGTTGACTGGGAATATCCTGCAAATGCTGAACAAGGCCGAGACTATGCCAAGCTCCTTGCCATCGCTCGGTCGTACCTTCCCAGGCCTCGCTTTACGATCACGTCCGCTCTTCCGGCCGGACAATGGGCTCTAAGAAACATCGACTTGTCCACAGCACATCAATTTCTTGACCTCATCCTCCTGATGGGTTATGACTTTTCCGGTCCATGGTCCGAGACGACGGGGCATCAGGCGCAACTGCACAATGTCAGCAGAGCCACACACGAATACTCGGGCGTCTCTTGTCATTCGGGTGTCTCCTATCTCATCAGCCAACGCGTACCTGAACACAAGATTCTCTTGGGATTACCAACCTATGGACGTTCTTTCCTTCATGCAAATAACGTCGACCAGAAATATTCTGGTCATGGTGGCGAAGATGGCTGCTTCCAGTTCAAGAATCTACCTCGACCCGGCACGAGAGAAACCGTTGACACTAGCTGTGGCGCTGCCTTTTGCGCAGGTGGTGACGGAGGCTTCGTAACGTACGATAATCCAGATACGGTCAGGATGAAAGCACGATATGTCAAACAGCATGGGCTTGCAGGGCTGTTTTATTGGTCTGCATTGGGCGATGCGGAAGGTAGAAGGAACTTGGTATGCAATGGTTTCCAGGCACTGCATGCCAACGATTATTGAAATCGGCTTGAACTCGATTTGGGTGGCCAACACAGAGGCTGCTATCGGGTTGGGAGGAATTTTCCATTGGATACGCTAGAAGAGCCCCAGGGCGGCTGCATCTAGAACAGGGAGAGCCTGATGGCGACAGAACCTGACTTTTCCATCTGGTATTCGATTTTGCTTGATTTCGAGATATTTCACAGGTCTGTTAACAGCAATTGCACTTGCCTTTTCAACATGGGATATCATTCGACAGACGACAAGACTGCACAATACTACAGACGGAATTTCGGTTTAGAGTTATGTTTGTGTCTCGGGACGATAGCGATGGTTTGATGGATATTTATGCAGTACGACAGATACAAAGTGACGGTCTATATATAAGGAATGTTCATGAACTTTATGGGATATCAGAAACTCGTAGACAACTATTTCGTAAAATAATGTTTATTTGTGAGGATAATTGCGTAAGGTATACTGGCAGCCGGTGATCGCAGGAGTCGTTGGTGGCATTTGGGCCTTGCTCCGCAACCAGCACCGTCAATCTCCGTCGCCGCAAAACCGCGTCTTTGATACTAGCGACTCTCATGTTGCGTAAATTGGGATTTAGCACGTGAATGAATTTTCCGAGTGTGCTATACAGGCCAGAGGTTAGGCGTCCGCCTTCATGCCGCAATTGAACGGCTTCTCCGAACCATCAAACTCTTTGGATTCCGGTATGTTATCAAGAGAACTCGCAAGATCCAGATTGGCTCACTCTCGCAGTCGATTACAACCCGCTTGACCACCTGAACGCAATCTTCTCCCATCCGTCCACGCTCTCCTCCATATCGCAGACCTCCAACGCGCTGCAATCCTATCAAAATGATCTCGACGACGAGATCGCCGGCCAACTTGAGCTCCAGGCCGCTTCGGACGTCGAGAGCGTACGACGCATCCAGGTGGCCAAGGCCGAGCTGGCGGATCTCTTCAAGCGTGTCGAAAGTGTCAGAGAGAGGGCGCTGCAGACGGAGCAGGCAATCACGGAGATGACGGCTGAGATCAAGAGACTGGATGGCACCAAGCGGAACCTCACATGGTCCATGACGGCTTTGAAACGGCTCCAGATGCTGACCACTGCGTACGAGCAATTGCGAGGCTTGATCAAGACGCGGCAATATGAGGAGTGTGCACAGATGGTGCAGGCAGTCATTCAACTCATGGCGCATTTCAAGAGTTACAGATCGATTGACCAGATCGCAACGTTGAGTCGAAACGTCGCTGAACTTCAGAGGGAGCTACTGGAGCAAGTCTGTGAGGATTTTGAGATCACATTTGCAAAAGGAGAGGTTGCCCAGAAGAGGGTCATGCTCTTGCAAGCTTGTCATGTCATGGATGCCTTGGGAGACGAAGCTCGTCATCGGCTTGTCAATTGGTATTGCAACACGCAACTGCGAGAATATCGGCAGATCTTCCGAGGCAACGAAGAAGCTGGATCATTAGACAACATCTCGCGGAGATATTCGTGGTTTAACCGTATGCTGAGGACGTACGATACGGAGCACGCCAACATATTCCCACCGCATTGGAGAGTGAATGAAAGGCTTGCCAATACGTTTTGCGAAGGTACTCGGGAAGACTATAAAGGCATTCTCCAGCGTTCAATGAGGAGGAACGATGGTCAACCGCCTGATGTGAACCTGTTGCTCTCTTGTCTACAAGAGACATTGGATTTTGAGCACAGCTTGGAGAAGCGCTTCGCGATAGACGTGAGCTGAAAACACAATGGCACGACACTCTATCACTGACCTATCTTTAGTCACGCTCTTCTGTCGACACTATGAGTTCTGGCCGTGATGAAAAGACTCATGCGTTTGGGCAAGCCATCTCAGAAGCATTCGAGCCGTACCTGAGTGTCTGGGTGGAATCACAGGACAGGTTCGGACTAATATCAACTTATCATTTGATTTCAAACACTGATAAGTAATAGACATCTATCTACGTTAATACCCAAATATCGACTTCAACCACTGCGAAACCCAGACGAGGAGTTTTCTAGCCAACTTGTCATTCCCTCATCCACCGAATTATTTCATTCATATCGAATCACATTTGCGCAATGTGCAAAACTGTCTACGGGAGACAGGTTGCTTGAGCTAACCAGAACCTTTGCCAAATATCTCGATCAGTACGGCCAACAAGTGCTTTTCTACTTTCTCAGTGAAAAGTCCGGATCTCAAGGACCTTCCATTGAGGACACCATCCTCACCATGAACACTGCCGACTATTGCTACACCACCGTGAACCAACTCGAAGAGCGCATCAAAGCCCGCATCGACACCGAATACCGCGACAGCGTGGACCTGCAATCCCAAGCTGATGCCTTCATGGGCATCGCGAGCGCCGCTGTGCGCTGCCTTGTGCGTAAGGTTGAGCTCGACACGGAGCAGTGTTGGCGCGAGATGCGGCAGATCAGTTGGAGCAAGCTCGACAGCGTTGGTGATTCCTCCAGCTACGTCGCGGACCTCCTGAGCCGTCTTCGAAGTCGTGCGGGTGATATCCTCGCCCGTCTACCCAACACAAAGCCCCAGTATGCCCGTGCCTTCTGCGACAACCTGGTCGATGCTGTTGCCACCGCATTTCTGAACACCCTCGTCGCTGCTCGGCCCATCTCCGAGGTCGGCGCCGAGCAGCTCCTCCTCGACGCCTACACGCTGAAGAAAGGCCTCTCGGAGCTCGGCGCCCTCCTCACAAATCCCAGCACCACCTCCACGACCCCTGCCATTGCCACCGACTCATTCGCCCCTACCCGCACCGTATCTTCCACCCCGTCCCCCGCCTTCGTCAAACGCGTCGCCACCACCATGGCCAAGCTCGACCCGCTGCTCAAGACGCTCCAAGTCCGCGCCGCCCCGCCCGAAGGCCTCGTCCAGGCCTACCTCATCCACATCCGCGACGCCTCCGAGCCCAACTTCCGCAAGCTGCTCGACCTCAAGGGTGTGCACCGCCGCGCCGAGCAGAACCACCTGGCCGAGCTGTTCAACGCGCACAAGGCCAGTCCCGCGCACGCGGGGCTCATGCCAAGTAATCCGCTGCTGGCGGGCTTGAGCCTTGGCGGCGGCGCTGGCGGTGGCAGCGGTGGTGGTGGTCCTGGTTCTGGTGGTGGTGCTGCCGGGGTAGGTAGCGGCAGTGGCAGCGTTGGGCTCGGTCTCCTCACGGCGCCGCAGTCCTCAATGCATCCGCTCGGTAGCGGCAGTACGCCCATCCTTGGCAGCGGCGCGCCCAAGTTCGACGCCGCGACGCTCGGCTCCGCGCTCCTGAGCGCAGCGCGGGACGGCGTGGACCGGCTGGGCAGTCCCGCGCTGGGAGGCAGTAGCGAAGTGAGCCGGACGGCGAGTCCGCCGCAGGGAGTGGGCGGGGATGGAGGAGCAGGTGGGATACAGGGGACGAGCACGCCGGCGAATCTAAATGAGAATTTGAAGAGTATTGGCAAGTTTTTCCGGCGGGATGTGGGTGCGTTTGGACGGTTTGGGGGTGGGAAATCTGGGGACTGAGGAAATGGGTGGAGTGAATGGAGTGGATGGAGTGGGGTGAAGAGACGGTGGTGTGGGATGTGGCACGTGTGGTGAGTTGTATAACAGTGTTCACGAACCATCACCTGTACTCGAAGCTGTCTGTTTAGCATATCCACATGAGGAACTTGTTGACAGATTATGTGGTTCTTGTCATCCCATGCTGTGACCAACTGAAGCGATAAGAACCGTTGGACCGTGAGTCAGCGACCCTGCTTTAGAATAGATGAGTTGCTCGGAGATGTTTTCAGCATCGATGTGTAAAAATTTGGTATGATTTGACATTTGATACAGTTACTTTATATTATTTACCACTCGACACAGTATACAGCATCCAGCCAATCCCTCAATCAGTCATAAGCATACGCCGCATATCCGCACTGCGGCAATATCAGATTCCCGCTCGCGTCCTCCGACGGATTTTCCGGACACGCCGCGTATCCCGTGCCAAACCAGACGGCATCGCTGAGCAGCGCGACCGCGGTGCACTCGCCCAGCGCCGCGGCCGGCGTTGGCGCATACGTCAAGTTCAGAGCGCCAGCGGTGTTGACGGCGGGCGGGCACGAGTAGAAGTACAGGCTGCCGTTGAAGAGCAGCGTCGGGTTCGAGATCTCGAGCTGGCTGCCGTCGTAGTGCTGGTTGAGGGTGAAGAGGTCGGTGTAGCTGTCAGCCGGGGGGCTGCGGTTGGGGCGCGTGTAGCGGAGTAGGCCTGCTCACAGATTTGTAGGATCAGTGATGGGAGTAGGGCATGGAGCTGGTAGGATGGGTATCCCGTGACGGGGTTTCGTACCGTCTTGTTGGACGTAGAGCTGCTGGCCACCTGGAACGGCTGCGTTCAAGTATACCTCGCCTGCTGGTCCGTCTTGGTCGAGAGTAGTATTGAATTGGGTCTTGACATTGGATGGTGTAGGCGTGGGACACGCGCCTGCTGCTTGGATTCTGGATGGGCAGAGAGTTTGAGGTTCATCCGTAGAAGTGTTGATGGCGAACGCATTGTCTACTGCGACTGGGTACCCAACGAATAACGGGTGGTTTGTGAGTGCAAACCCGTCGAACACGGGATATATATTGACGGTAAAGCCATATGCACTGTTATTGTTTGCCAGTGCGAGTTCAGATAGTGTTGCAAGAGTTAATAGAGTACTAAAATGCATCGTTCAAGTTGAGTATGAAAATTTAGACAGCACTACCTTACACGCTCTGGTTAACTACAACAATACCAGATTGAAATCGCAGTAGTGATATATTGCAAAAGCAACTTAGCCAGAGAGTTCACATGTACAGCTGAGCCTCGGTCGTCGTATTTATTCCATAAGAGGTTGTTTCCGCATGTTCAGAGGATTGCAGCTCGTAATGTGGGGAAACGAGTAAGCGCGTTTTTCTCTCTTCTGTTCGTCTATTTTTAGGTGTGCCTGGAGACGGACAGGGTAAAAACCAATAAATCAAAAGGCAGGGTACCAGCTAGTCTCCGGGTCTAGACATTTATGTGTGAAGTTGCAAGACAGAAATGGTATCGCTTGCGATGCATGGTTCTAAGGCAGAACGTTGCTGGCCTGGCACTCCTGGACTTGATCAATCGCAGATTAGCAGCGTCTTTCGCCAGCGACATCTTGTGTGAGCTAACCTAAGGAGCACCCTGTTGATTGATCATCTGGCCAGGAAGGAGAACGACATTATGATGATCTGTCAACGCTGCTTGAACGTAGACTGTTCCTTTTCCTGGCGTGCGAGTCGCCACAAGGCCGGAAAACCTAAAGAGAGCTACATCTCAATCACAATGTCATCTAAAGGAGCCGAAAGCCGTCACTGTGAGACGCTTCGTAACATCTGCAAACCCTAGCGACAAAAGCTGGGAGATGGACGAGAAGAAGAGCGGCGCACATGTCCCGAATAATTGGAGAAGTCATTTCTTATCAATAGCTCAGTCGAAATTGAACTGGCGGCTTGGATTTTCCTTTTCGACTAGCTAGCGTATTTCTAACCTATCTAGAGGCAGGCAAAGAAGATGCTTATTCTCATCTTCAACATTTTCGACGACCAGTCATTTCCATTGTTCCAACCATGTAGCCATCATTTCCTCGTTGATGGCTGGCATTTGCTTCAGCGCCCCGCTTCGCTTAGTCGCTTCGGTTGTCTCGAAGTGCAACTGTCCGTCGGAGTTGCCGATCTCTTCAAAGAAAGGCAATAGCTTCAAAGCTGGTAGACGTTCTACATCATCCGCAGACTTTTCCCTCAAACGTGCCAACCACTCCTTCATTGTCACAAACTTGGTATCGTGGCCACAAAAATCCCTGATAACATCGCGAATGGCATCCCACGTGGTCGAATGATGATTCACAATATTTAGTACCTCCCCTATGGCCGCTGTTTCCCCCCTAATAATCTCAAGAACAGCTTTTACAAGCCAGTCAACAGGCACCCAGTCAACGTTTGGCAGGCTGTCTGGAAGACATTTAAGCTGCCTCGATGATTGCACGAGTATCGGGAGCCACTCCTTGGTCGGCCATAGCGGATCCGCTGGATTCGTACTGCCCGCAACTTGACCTACTCTCAGGATCGTAATTGGGATGCGGCCTTTTTCCCAAGCGTTCTGAAGCAAAACTTCGGCGGCATATTTCGACTCGCCATAGCCACTTGAGCTCGTGACATGGGGATCACTGGGTACGGACTCAGGAACCGAAATATTGTTGGTTTTACTAGAAGCGGCGACGTTACTGCTAATCTGCGAGGTCAGAGACCAATTTGCCACGGTAGCGATAGATGAGATAAAAAACAAGCGAGGTTGTTTCGGGGCCGTCGCAGCGAGGTCGATAAGGGAGCGCGTTCCGATCAGATGCGGCTCGAAAGCTGGAAGTGGGAGGGTGTGGTTCGTGCTCCAAGCATTGTGGATAAGGACATCGGCCGTTGATGCAATCTCCATATAGTCGGACTCATGTAAGCCTAGGCGCGGCAGGGAGACGTCAATGGTTAGATGATGAAGCTTTGTTTGACCTGCAACCAATTCCTTGGCAGCTGGTCCCCTGTTGAGGCAGAATATTTTCAATACGTGGTCTTGTTTCAAGGCTGACTTGACCAGATGGCTCCCCACCGTACCAGTGGTGCCCGTGATGACAAGTGTTAGACCACCGGAGCTCTTACCTGCAACTTTCCGGGGTTTTACCAAATCAGCAAGGCCTGAGGAGTACTTTTCAATCATTTGAGAGATCGCCTCGGATCTGCTCGGATGCATTGGTACATCTCCAGTCGAGAGGAAGCCAAATATGGATGAGGTAATGTCATCGATAGTTGGGCTCCCAAAAACAAAAGCGGGAGTAATCCATTCAAGACCTTTGCTGGTTTGATATGGCTTTATGCCTGCTTTGAGCATCTTGCTGACTTGCATAGACTGGATTGAGTCAAGTCCAAGATGCAACAAGTCTTGAGCGTCAGCGATATCTTTTTCGTCGAACGCCGCTTGCACTGTTGCACGCACGAAGTCTTTCACATCATCCATTTCGAACTTTACCTTCAGCCGTGGCATGACATCTGGTGCTTTCACAGACTCATACAGCGCCTCGATTTCATCCCTGTACAAGTTCTCAGTCAACTTACGAACCACGGATCCCTTCCCTGCCCGAGGAAAAGGCTTCTTTGAGGAGCTAATCAAAATATGAGATCGCAGAATCCGACCTTGTCCAGGAGCATCTTGGTTTGCTTTCCGTACTGTTGGCCAAATAGCATCAATAGCTCTGTCGCTATTGTCTGTCCCCTCCTTTATCTCGACCAGTAGCACGGCTTGCTCACGCCCCTGGCCTGAGACTACGGCACCAGTGACATCCGGGTGCCCACTCACCAACGTCTCAGTGGGGACAGGGTTGAACTTTTCTCCAGTTGAAAAGACAATAATGTCATCAACTCGCCCGTGGAAACGCCATAAGTGACGTTTATCAGGATGAGGTACGAAAAG
This sequence comes from Bathelium albidoporum, assembly GCA_021031095.1. Taxonomy (NCBI): domain Eukaryota; kingdom Fungi; phylum Ascomycota; class Dothideomycetes; order Trypetheliales; family Trypetheliaceae; genus Bathelium; species Bathelium albidoporum. The sequence goes on from JAGFVP010000203.1 coordinate 14,026, forward strand.
GTCTTTTGTGCGGTACTCTTGGATATCAGGAAAGGTGAAAAACACGGCATTCGTTGTAATGGCTCCTTTCTTGGCCTTAAGTACCATCTCAAAGCAATCCACCTCCCCTTCGACACGCTGCATCTCAACATTGCAATCGGGGTGCCATTCCATGTAAGACCATTCATCTTTCTTAGGAACAAGCTGCTGTATCTGAAAGGTTTCTGTTGAGCCGTAATACTGACAAATGTCAGTGAACTGGACAATCTTCTCGCCGGCGGCTTGTGGTAGGGCGCCCCCAGCGCAGCACAGAAAGTCGAGGTTTTTGAAGAGACTAAGGCCGTTTTCCTCCTTCAGCAACTGCTCTACGATGACTGGAGGAACGAACAGGGCGCGAATGTCAAGTTGCTTCATTGCGCTGCCAACAATATCTCCTGAAGGTGGGATTGGAGGTCCCATGACAGGTATTGCCTCCGAATAAACCGGTGTAACTGCAAAGGACACAAAACCAGCAAGATGGAATGGTGGGAAAATGGTGAAGAATCTTTTCCCTGAGATAGTGTCCCACAAAGTAAAGTCGTGCTTTTTACGGCCGGGAATGTTCGGAACATTGCGATCATTGTCAAGAGTTGTGAAGGTACCATGCGTCATAGTGATTGGTTTGGGAATACCTGTCGGGTCAATTCAGCTCAATTGTTGATCGACTACTGGCGACATACCTGTAGAGCCACTGGAGTGGAGAACAACGATTGGGTCATTAACAGCGTTCTCAAATGACTTGATGAACGGAAAGGCTTTGGGCTTGACGTTGATCAAGTCTTTGAATGGCGGTACTTCTATACGCTCAGCATTGCCGATGGCAGACTGAAGCCCAGCAACAATAGAAGCGACTTCCTTAGCAAAGAGGATTTTACGACATCCAGTTTGTTTCATGAGAAGGGCGTTGGTATTTGGAGGATTTCTAGGAGAAGGGAACAGCATCTTTGATATAGATTAGACGAAGTTGATAGAGCTGCGATGATGTAGAATCCAGAACTCTGACAAACCTTGTAGCCAACCTTGATAGCTGCGTAGAAAAGTATCGGAGTTCTCAAGTCTGGAGGACCCAGGTAGCAGAGCGTTTCAAAATTGTGGCTCAGCCCGTATCTATCTTGTAACATACGTGCAAAGCCATCAATAGCTCTCGAAACTTCCTGAAAGGTAACGTCTTCGAATCCGGCCGCAACGTCCGTTGCACGAGGAATAGACGCATACGGGCGGTCCGGAGCCTTAGAGGCGACGTTATCTATAACTTGGGGCAAGAGACGACGGCCCCACTGAGGAACAGTAACGTTATTGTCCATGATGAAGCAAGGAGAGGATATGAGTTTTGGTCCTTGAAATCTTCGAGTACTTTCGAAGATTCGTGTTGTAAGGAGCTTGGAGCTGTGAGGCTTCGGTACTAAAAACTAGAATGTGAATTTGAAAAGTGCCGCACTTCAACATTAATGGGAAGGCTGTCCAGCTCCAAAGGCATCGGCGTTGACCGTATTTCCAGGGTTAATGGCAAGGCAGCCATATGCGTGGTAATCAGGAAACGGCTCGGACATAGGGCGCAGGAAAAAGATGCTCCACTCTAGAAGAAGCCTTTGTCCGAATGTGTGCCGCCAAAATGCAGTTGACGAATCGGACGTCTTTTGGGAGTGGGCCAATAGAATTCTTACCGTCAATGAACGGACCGCCTCTGCCGTGCAAGGCATGGTAAATCGCGCATGTACAAGCTGAGAATGTACACGAGACCGTGCCTTACATATGCAGCTATAATCTTGCCTAGGAAAAGTAACGAAGAGTTCGCATTATTACCAAAAGAAAATTCTATGGATACGCAAGATTTCGTGACATTTTGAGCGTCTGTCCATAAGACCCTTCGTCAATTTTCTCAAAGCATGGTGTGTCTACAATGACTGCAAATCAATCTGTAGGTACCCGTCTCACGTTATATGTAGCGCAGCTGGGAAGTTGTATCTAGTCTCAAACTCAGATACCTGTATGCGCCAAGACTTTAAGAATGTCATCTCCTAATTTTGGCATATAATGTAGCCTTTTGTTTCGACTATTAGTTCTAAATCATGATGATTTCCAGCAAACTTTTCCGAAGGTCAGCCGATCGCAAATATTTTCACATCGCGGCCAACGCTGCAGAAGCCATGCTAAAAATAACAGCTTAAGCATCACATCAGAGTAAGGTCGTCTTAGCTTCATGCTATCTTCCATTGGTGGAAACGTCCCAAAATTTAGTGACAGTGATTGACTGAGTATCCTTGCGCGGCTCCAATTCCGTTATTGTGCCCCCTTCTTCTGCCCCAGCACCCACAACAGTATTGTTACGCATCTGGTTTTCGAGGCTAATGTTGAATCCTTCTTCCACAGGATGCATGTCGTCGTAGATTCGCTCAAAGTTATCATTACCTGGTTTACGAAAACCAGGTAACGACGAGTGTTCGGATGGTTCAAGAAACCGTCTGCTTCCATCTTTCCCGCTTCGACGAGGGCTCTTGATCCAGGACCAGATACTGAACTCTGACTGTTTTTGGAAAAGTGGTCGCACAATTGGAAATGACGCAGTCATGATTCCTAGTGTCGGTTCGAGAACAGTCCAAATAACGACGAGAGCAAGGCTGTAAGTAAGATTTGTTTCATTCAAAGATTGAATCGAGTCGATTCTGAGGATGCTGATAACACAGATACTGATCGTCGTCAGCAAAATATGCAAATGGGATTTGATAAAAGCAAACAAACACTGCGCCAATTGTAAACATGAACGTCAATCCAAGTTTTCTTGATGTTGACATTTGAAGTTGCCAGAGAAATGGTAGTGGTAATAGAATAGTTCCGACATCAATTAAAAGGTTGATGATACCGGTGATAAGCCACCCCGTGAATTGATTCCCGCACGATCCGGAGATGGTTTTGTTCCAGCTATATGCAAAAGGTCGACAAATAAGAAACAACTTCAACCAGTCACTGATGGCATATGCTACAGCAAGCGCCATAAGCAAATAAGCTACCCTCTTCAGCACGACTTTGGTACTAAAGATCGTGACGTATAAATGCAGTACTGAGAGTTTTACGAAGGTGTTGGATGCACTCCACAGAGGCTGCCCAGCTACGAATATCTGCAATATTGGATATTTTCTCAGCATTTCATCGGGACGACATGATTCAGGGAATCTTTCAAGAACCTTAGAAGAGGCCAGAAGCTCGTTTGAATCCACGTTGTGTTCTTGTTGACCAAGACCTCCACTGATCGTGTCTAATGAAATCAGCTAAGATTCTCCTGGAAAATGGTTTGCATTACCGATAATTGAGACACAAACGAGGCCAGCAGTGAAAACCTAGCTCTAAGTAAGAGGAGACATAAGATTAGATTCGTGCATTACGAACCCCAGCCATTAGAATAAGGTAGTCATTCAGAGCCAAAGCAACTCGTTTTTTGAGTCTTGTGAATACTCGCAGAGCGATCGCCATCATAGCAAGAGAGAAGAAGATCGCGCATATGGTGAGAACGGCAATGCCTCGAGAGTCGGCATGGGCCGTAATTCTGGTCGCCATTGTTAGGCAGTAATGAGATTTGGAGTTGAGGCTGAGCCAGGCGAATTTTGTTGCAAAAGACTTCCTCACATCGAAAGGTAGAATAGAGGTTGAGCTAATAACATACTGGACAATGCTAGTCAAGTCCAGTTACTTTCTACTCAGCCAGTACTCCTGGCTGAAAGTGAAGCGAACCTGGAAGGGATGAGAGTGGATACTACGTTGTCATCCGCTTCAGCTTTGCGCACAATCTTCCTTACACCCTTTCAGCTCGCTGGAAAGCAGACGGCAGACTAGATTTGCAGAAAACATTGTTGGTATGCCCGTAGAGCCACCGTAGCCGCAGATCATACGGAAGCTGAAAGTTTGGATGACATGCATGCGAAACGTCTGTGCCTCATGCATCGAGGGATACCAATCTCTTTCACGTTGCCTCTCAACTGTGCCGTCCTTTCAATCAGGCACCAGTGCAAGGATAGTGCAGATTCTTTCAGGGATCAGGAAGTACAGCATTTTTATTTTCAGCCGTCACTGGAAATGAGGCACACACATCTTGGGCTTCTGTGGAAGATGAAGTCACCGAGTATGGAGGTTGGAAATATGATTGGAGATGGGTGCTCAAGGGAGCCGGGCCATCGGACAGGATCGCCTTGATACATCTCCAGAAGCTCTCAAGACCACACATTCGTGATTCTGTTTTTGAACAATGCACAATGTGCTGCATGACCGCGCCACCAACATATTATCGCCTTTTCTTACCTGTTGAGGAGAGTGGACCGCGTGGGTAGAGATTCCTATTCGTACAGCCGATGGAGCATAGGTAGACTCTTCCGGTCTGTGTAGAGGTTTTCGCTACTGAAGCAATATCAGCTTGCAGTTTTGAAGCCCGTCCGAGCCGTCCGCAGAGCTCTACAGATAAGTCGTGTGGAGATGTCATAATGCAGTACCGAGTTATTTGGAATAATCTGGCGTACGCTAGACTGGGAAGTCGCTAAACTATACTCAGAACGAATCTCACGTGATGGCAGATTCCGCCTTTTTCTCTCCACCACCCCACTACTATTATCATGCACTGTAAGAATTTGCCTTTATAAGATATCAGCGGTAATAATTACGTCCGTCAATGTGTAGACCATCTATCTAAGGCCTTGTTGGGTCGAACCTACACGGTGCTGCGTCTTGGCTGATAGATATAATGCCAGTACACAGAGACAACAGCACACTCATACGACTCCATTTTGGCCTCAACATTACTGGGTCAACAAGAGTTTTAGTGGAATTGAATGTGTTTGAAAACCTCCACATCATACCAATTTGCTCCCATCTCGTGTAATTCGGTGGGATATCGTCAAAACTAGCCAATCAAAAGTTAGGAGCTAGACTAGGCCCCGACCATAGCGTACGCCGGACCATTCCAAATTATTTGGCAAAGCATTGTGCCAAGTATCTCCGAGTTTTATATGCATGGTATTTCCCTATTTGTTCGGGTCCTGTACATAGGCTTGATCAGGCGATGTACGTTTTGAAAAATGGAAGACAGTACACAGCCACGACCCAGATGTTCCAGAGCTTGAAGCTGAGCTTGTCAGCCTCAACAGATGTTCTGGCCACGAATCGAATGCCAGTGAAGACACCAAGGCCAACCAATGGAAAATAAGCAATCACCGGCAATGACCAATATGCCGGATTGACGATCGACCAGGTCAAAAGCGCGGTCAGAATAGTATATCTCGCTGGCCGATCTCCTATAGTGAGAGGAAGAGTCTTACGGGCCCTCTGGGCATCTCCTGCTTGGTCCGCCATATCTTGTGCTTGAACCGATGTGAAAATTGTGGCTCCAATAACGAAGAACCATAGCTGGCCGCGCACTTTGCATTGCAAAAAGGTAGCCTCTGCAAAGACCTCGAACGCGCCCCAAATGAAGGACATATATCCAGCCATATTGATGAAGTTACGCGATAACCAGGACAAATCCGCTCCATGTAGCTCATGATAGCTATAACCCAGCATGTAGAGGTTGACACATGGTGCAACACCCCCAATAATCAGGCTTGAAGCTATCGCCAGCAAATAGCCGAAGATTTGAAGCATAAACGCCTGCTGGCTATTCAGTCGCCTTGATGGAAGCGGCCGCCATGGCTTGTTAATTGAATCTTCTTTTATAGCCTCGTCTGATCGCTGGTTGGATATATTGAATGGCAGAAGGTTGATCCAGACCCAAAACAGCGTCTTGACCGCCTTGAAGGCATAAGCGGACCATGTAGATGCAACTGTTGAAGGAAAAATCTGGCCCGAGATAGTAGTAACTATGCCGAACAGGGTATTAGGGATAACAATGGTTTTGATGTCTGACGCTGTGAAAAGATAGATAGTGAGCAAGTTCTGGCTCGTTTGTCCCGCCTGTTCGTATGAAAACCTTAAGAAGGTGTGTAGATGCATTAGCACAGGTAAATGTTTTGCTGGAAACATCGCAGCAAAAACGGCACACTGACAGTGCAACTCACAAAGCGGGATGCGCAATATTAAAGGAATTTTCAGTTGTTTAAACATTTTTTGGCATTATCCAAAAACCGCAAGACTATTTGTCACCGGTGGCTATCAGCAGGGGTATACACGGTTTATTGCCTAGACTCATGGTCAGATTGATCAGCTATGATGTGGATTCGGCACGTCCACTCTTCACGGGAAATTCGTCGCCCTAAGTCTTATGATGAACCCTGTTCACGTAGTTTACCGTATATGCAGGTTGAGGCATGATGTGTGTCTAAGGCAGAGCCGTGCCGTGTCCAAACGGTCCGAGCAGCTACTGCGATGTGCCGATGATAGTACCTTACCATCATGCAGATAGACGCTGGCTGACGTCTCAGCTGACTGAGACGGCATGTTAGTCTCAGTCAAGGTAAGTGCACCTTTTACATTACAAAAAGAGCAATTTTTAAAACCAAGGGCCATTCCCTGGCCAAGTTCTTCCTTGATGTCTGTTCTGCCAAGAATTTTGGAAAATTCCGCCACGCAAAAAAAGAAATGACGAACTAGGCGTGATTGATATTCATAAGAGCTTTTGAAGAATAGAATCCCTACTCACTGGTTTTTCTCCACCGGTCGCTGAAAATCTGTTCTTCAATCCTGGTCCTGGAATGGCAGGAACATTTACACTAGTTTCGCTCTTACTTGGAGTCTTATCCCACCTCCTATACTTCATACACGGGGAACACCACCTTAAGGCACCTCTCTACCTGTATGCCTTTTCTTTGACCACTTTTCTTGCATTTGTGTTCGAGATTCCTCACCAACACTTCAATGTTGGAGAATGGGTTGGCAGATACTTTAAGACTCTGGGACCATTCTTTATTGGGTTATATACTTCAATAGTTGTATATCGCTTGTCGCCATTCCATCGTTTGAGCGGCTTTAAGGGCCCGCTCTTGGCACCGGTTTCTAAGTTCTGGCATGTCTGGCAAGCATCTGGCTCCCGCAACCACGTATTGATGGGAGAACTTCACAGCAAGTACGGAGATATCGTACGGACAGGTTTGTATGAGAGCTCATTCCAAAAGTCTTGATTGACAAGATTGATAGGGCCGTGTGAACTTACCATCTTTAAGCCCGAAATCCTTGCAGCGTTGAATGGGCCAGGCAATTCCTGCACAAAGTCTTCTTGGTACGATTTGTTGCTCCCGCAGGTTGGCCTTACCTCTACCCGAGACAAGGCCGAGCATGACTGGCGGAGAAAGATCTGGGACCAAGGTTTCCGACCCTCCGGTAAGGCCATCTGTGCGACCGGGTACCAGGCTAACAAGCATAATAGTACTAGCTCAATACGGAGCCCAAGTCCAGAAGTATGCGTTTCAGCTTGAAGATTACATCGCTCAAACGTGCGGGCAATCCATTACGGTAACCGACTGGTTTTATTGGTACGCGTTTGACATTATGGGTGACCTTGCCCTTGCCAAGTCATTTGATATGTTGCAAGACAAGAAATGGCATTTCTCAATAGACGTACTTCGAGGATTTATGTCTTTACTCGGTCCGGTAACACCAGTACCATGGCTCGCGCGGATAGGATTCAGTATCCCAGGTGCAACGCGTGGTTGGAATAAGATGGTCGAGTATTGCAAAACTCGTATGCGGGAGAGAATCGCTGTAAGTTTTATATAAGCTGTGCAATCAGTAAAAGCTAATCATTTGGTCAAGTTAAATGTCCAGAGATCAGATATTTGCCATTGGTTAATAGAGTACTCTCGACAGAGAGACTCTATCAAACAAGACATGCATTACCTTGATGGGGATGCCTTGACTATGGTTATTGCAGGATCGGAAAGTGTGGGAATCACACTGACGTGCTTATTTTTTAGTCTTGTTCAACATCCAGCGCATCAGCAAATGATACGCGAAGAACTGACTAACATAGATGATCTTCATGACTTCAAGGCTTTGTCAGAACTTCCACACCTAAACGGTGTAGTAAACGAGACATTGCGCCTTTTTCCGCCAGTTCTCACAGGTGGCATTCGCGAAACGGGACCCAATGGCCTGCAGTTGGGAGATACGTGGATACCTCCATCCACAATCATCTCAGCACCACGATTCACAATGGCCAGGTGTAAGTTCTTCGCTTCTTATGCTCATAGTGTTGGCGCAAAATCGTACCTGTGTCTCAACTCTGATGACTGCATAGTGGAAACCACCTTTCCTGACGGAGATAGTTTTATTCCTGAGAGGTGGTATTCCCGACCAGATCTCGTTAAGGATAGACGCGCATTTGAGCCTTTTTCTCAAGGCAGATACAACTGCGTTGGCAAACAGGTTGCACTTATGGAGATCCGTTATGTGACCGCCCTTTTGATTTCAAGATATAAAGTCTGTTTCGCACCCGGCGAAGACGGATCGCGGGTTTTCGGAGACCTTAAAGATCATTTCACGGCGCTTCCGGGTCAACTTGACCTCGTATTCAAGCAAGTCCATGACTGAGAGTGGATACACAATGTTCGACGTCGCGAGAAAATCATGTTAGGCCGATGTTTATGGAATAAAAGACATTCATTTGGATACTTTACGGGCAAGAAGTTTACCTGGTCTAGGGATCAATAGTTGCCGCGACGCAAAGTGTGAGAGTAATTCAGATCATAGTCTAGGACTCTAACCATGCCATTAGATCGGCGACCTGGCGAATCATGGGGCTGGAGTAGCGCCTACTGACGCTGCCTCTCTATTTCACACGAATCGAGCTTGCTTTACTGGTGGTGTGTGTACTCCATGGAGCATGCTTGGAAAGTACCGACGAAGCCCTCGGAATGTTGATTTGTCTCAGCTATTAGGCCTGGTTGAGTGGCAGGGTCGATTAATCGACTAAAGGCAGTTGAAGCATAGCGGTTCATTGTAGCTACCTCGTCCCCTGAAGTAGAGTCAGAGATATTGTAATCCTGCGGGCTTGGATGTCTTTGCTTTGGCCCGGAAATATTTAAGAGTCGAGAATATCTCAGTCTCAGTGCTCGCTCGGCCATTTGTATCAATGATTTATACCACCGAGCGTCGCTGTGATCTGGGGCGCTTAGGAATAAAGCTTAAAGTGCCTTGACTTTGCCCCTTAAGCGGCGACAAGGTTCGGCTAATCTGGTCTTCAGCAAATATTGCAGGCCATGAATCCACCAATCGTATTGCTTTGTCCCGATCCGGGCCCAGCATTGCTGTTCAACGGGCCACAAGAAGACCATGCATTCATTTGCGCGTGTTGTTGAGCCATGATAGATTGTTCTCTTTCTTGGTGTCTCTTGAGCTCCTGAAACTGCTGTTCCTACGGCTGCCGATTTTTGTCTGCGTCAAAGGTAATTAGCAATGGTTCCGGAAGCAATGGATCCGAATTCTGACTAGAGAAGCTCACTGGAAGGCCTGCGATTGACGCCAGTGGTAAGAGGACTTGCTTGAATAAGGCAAGTAGCTTGAGAGTAGCTTACAAGGCTCTGAGCTTGTTGAGGCTATTGAGACGAAATAGGAAGTGCCAATGTCATCTCAGGAAGAGAACTCGTATGAGGGACGGACATGGAAGCCTGGAGGTGCATTGGGGAGCATAGCTTCTGCCATATTGGTTGGCCCACTGATTGCTGTGAAGATATCATAAGTATCGTCTAATAGAAGGAAATACTCGACACTCATGGAACTGAGAACGTCTTGGCGGCTCCACGCTGACTGCATTTGGCTACAGGCCGATGCATTATAACGCAAACGGCGAAGCCTGTATATGTGTAGAGGATAAATGAGGGGCTACAGAAGGACATGGAGCGATTGTCTGCCTCGATGCGATCGCTGCTGATCTCAAAGCAGCAGCACAAGTTTGCCGGGTCTTTCTCCAAAAAGAATTCCGGGTGGGACGAGGAGTTTGCATCTGCTTGGATTCAGCTTTGTTGATTGCTGGAACCTCTAAAACTGGGGCAGGAGACGGTGCAGGCTGTGACCCTCCTCGTAAATCAACGCAGGTATTTGGCGAACATGCCAACCGACAGGAGATTTCGACTTGGGACAGCTATAATCCTCTGTCTGCAGCTGCGTTGTTCGGGTGAAATCCTAAATCACCGAAATTGATTCTGTCTTAATTACTAAAGCTAGCAGGCCTTTCTCCGTGCGTGGAGAGAAACTTGACTGGGTTCGATGTCTGCACTGAGATATGTCGACTACCGGAGCTTGACATGTTAAAGGCGTCCTACAAATGACTGGGAGATTTGTTATCCTTTCTAATTACGAATGTCGCGAGTGGGAAAGTCATTGATATTAGGATTCGGGAAAGGCTTGGTAAAGAAAAGTCTGACTGTCTGTACAACAAGCGAGTAATTAACGTTAATGAGGAGGAAGTACGAGGAGAGGATGTTTGCCATTATATAAAATCAGACTCGAAAGCGTATGGCAGGCATAGCACTGTGAGAGTCCTCATATAGTGGGAAAGGTCCATGCAAGGTGTGCCCAACGCTGTTCCAGACAATGGAGGTGCATGTCTCGTAACTCTTTCTTACATTTTCCATTTGGTATTTTGCATAGGAGACAGCATACCCATGTGATTGTTGTTTCAAATTCATGTAAATGTCATTCGGGGATATTCAAGTCTTGCTTCTTAAGCTTCGAATCGACATAGGTGCAGGAAATGTATTGGCGTGAGGTGTGGTGTTTCGGGGCAAGAGTTACCACGATGCTTGTTCGACTGTAGCAAGATAAGCAGTTAGCCAAAAGTTCGCTAGTTAGAGATTCAATAGTCCTGACAACGGGTATTCACCTAGATTTGAGAACGAACAAATGCTTAGGGAGGATTCAGAAGATCCGGAAGGAAACTGAAGATTGCGGGCTCTTAGGAGAAAAGTCTCGAGCTGAATGTGAAATTCGGACCTGCCGGCATGAGCTCATAAGCTTGCTGAAAAGAAATACAATCTTTTGGCGAGCAAGGAGGGCCAGCGAAAAGCTCATTGGCAGGGGAACGGAAGAACAGCGTAACCAAAGATGGGCTAAAGCGAACGGTAAAAGCTTCCCACATCCGTCTCTACCCAAGGCGGGCGAAGAGTGAAATGGTGGAAGCATTGTATAATGAGGGCCACCGAGAGCGGGGGCTAGGAAGGCCAGACTGCGCCTGGGCTAGACCAGACCGTATTACAGCTTATGGCTGGCGACGTCTTTTGTGGATCACAGGAGCAAATCCAGTGACGATGTGCTGCACTGCCGGGAGATTTAATACATTTCAATGGCCCGACAAATGAAAGTAGCACGCTCACGAAATGTGAAAATGTAGAAGTGCCTATCGCAGTCGACGGTCAGCCTTGGAACTGATGGGAATGGAACTTTACAGATATAAAAACCATACGAGCAACAATTGTGAACATACCTTGTTCCTTTGGAAATGCTTTCCAATATTGCTATTGCTCTACTTGGGCAGGGTTAGACTTCGATACACCAGCCATTGTACCTGCAAGGTGTTGCAGCTGATCGTTCTACTGGCCACAAGAGATCATGCCAATTCTCAAGCAACAGGGCTCGGTTCAGATTGATTCATTATCCTTAGGCATCTCGGTAGTCGCTGTCGACATCCCCATCCATCATCTGTCATAATCTCCTTCTCGGACCCTTAGGGATATCCTCCTCCCTCAACACCCTCACCTTCGCATTACTTCCGCCTTCGCCTTCCTTTCCCTCGCCCTCACCATCTCCACTCACCTCCTCCCCACCTTCCCCATCTACACTTCCGACTTCACCACCATTACCCTTTCCCGCCCTTCCTCCACTACCTCCCTTTTCAAAGCTGGCTGGATCGACGCCCAAGATGCCGCCGATGTTGCTGCGGTCGCCAGGAACGCTGAACTCGCGGAAGGCATAGCGCCACTCGTTGAGAAAGGCGCGCACGGCTTTGCCAACCTTGTCCTTGCCGTTCTTGGAGTGATGACCAGTGCCAGTGATGGCGTAGACAGGGCGAGTGGCGTGCCGCTGCTCGAGAAGGCAAGACTCCAGGTAGGAGACCGCCTCCTCGGGGTGAAGGCCTGGAGGAATATAGATTAGATTCTGGACGATATGGAACGGGAGGAGATGGAACGGGAGGAGATGGAACGGGAGGAGATGAAACGGGATGAGATGGAATGGGAGGAGTATCGGTCGGTGAACTTACCATGTAAATCAACATACAACTCCTTCCCCCTCCCGACGTCCTTATTCCGCTCCTCGTACAAAACCCTTGCCGCCTCCCGATGCGCCTCCCGCATCAAATTATTCTCATTCTGTCCGCGCAAACTCAACGCCTTCGCCCCACGCGAGTCGTTCCGATTCCACGCCTGCGCCGCGCTCTGCAAGAACTTATTCCGCAGCCCGCCGTGCTTGAACGCCTCCTGCCGCGCCTTCATGTACGCCTTGTTCGCCGCATCGCCGGTCTCCAGCCAGGGCACGTGTTCCGGCGCGGGAATCGCCGCCGCCGTCGCGCTGTTCTCCCGGCTGCCCGCGAAGGACTTGTTGGCCTTGGGTCCGCGGCGACTACTGCCGCTACCTGGGTTGGGCGCGGGCGAGGGCGACATGCGCACCACGTCCGCGAGCGAGTTCGGTAGGGCGGACTGTTCGCGATGCCCGTGGCCATGGCCGCCGCGTTTGCCGTGGTGGCGTTTTCCGCTTTTGCCGGAGGAGGCGCCGAGGGCGGGGAAGGCGTCGTTGTCGTCGACGCCGGGTAGAGGGGTGGTCGCGCGCGAGGTGTGGCGGCTGGACGGGCGTGAATGTGGTCGGCTTAGTGAAGATGATCCGGTGCTGATGAAGCTGTTTAGGCTTTGCAGGCCTGGGGGAGGGGCAACCGCTCCGCTCGAGCCGTGGACCGGGTCGTACGTTTGCGGATGAAATTCGGGAGGCCATTGTTGCGGACTGCTTCCCTGAAGAAAGGGGAAGGCAATATAGTCGTTTGCCTGAATGTCTGGTTGTAAAGTCTGGGAGGGCGGCGTCTGACTCCCATTGAAATTGAGCCGACTAAAGAGAGCAGCGGGGTCATGGGAGAACACGCAAGTATCACCAGCAAGACAGCTTCCAGCCAGCCAATATCTAGGAGTGTTAGTAAAACGACTCGTGCGTTTCAGTCGTCTCAATGTGATTGCTTACTTGCAGATGTGACCCGACAGGTCGTGACTAAACCGACAATCTGCTCTCGCACAGCTTCCAGTTGAAAGATAATACCTGCAGACGACTGGTGTCTTGGCTTGACCTGCAGGTGTAGAAGGCCTTATTGCCGAGGCCATGGACTTTCCCACCAGAATGGTCCGCTCTTGGTCGTTTGCGACCTGTTGCGCTTGCAGCGCTTGCGCGTCCGTCAGTGCCATGATTGTCTGGCTGAGGTCGTAACCATTTGCTTCCAGAACCTTTTCATATTCTTCATCCGAGCGTTCGTCGCGAAGGATGGAACGTAGCATGTCGTAGGGACTCATGTCCATCGTGTATGGGTTCAGCCATTCTGCACCATTGGCAGCTCCGACAGCTTCGCCAATGGACGAGCTATTGCTCGCGATCTCGTCGTTGACGAGCCAATCCACCGTGTCGCTGCCATAGTCGCCATAGAGTTCTGTGCTTGGGCTCTGGTCACCGCTGAACTCGTACGCGTTCAAGTTCGGGCTGTGCGGAATCTGCGGAGTCGCCACGGCTAGGCGCGGAGACGGACGCGGCGACGTGAAAGGCGAGGCGGTCGAGGACTTGGCTCTTGTGAAGGCGGCTGGTGCTATGCCGAAGCCGGGCGGCGGCGCTGGACTGGCTCTGCTACTTCGTGGGGAGGAAGCCAGAGGGGTAACCGCTCGCTTGAGTTGCCAAGGCGCTGGGGAAGTGCTCCGGATAACGGTGTGACGCGATGGTGGGGGAGAGCTGGTGGAATTCGAACCATCCTTATATCGCCAGAGAACGTCCAAGACGGCGTTCTCGAGCTGCTTGTCCTTTAGAGCTGTGTCTCTGCGCAAGAGCTCCTCCAGCTTTTCAGTCTTATCCTCTTCCTCCAAAGCTTCATCTTGAAGAATTGGTAAGCACAGCTCAAAGACATTGTCGGAGGCCATCTTGAGACAGTTCAGATAGATTGCCAAGCAGTGAGAAGGGTCAGGTATTGAGTCAGCCAAGACAGGCCAAAGGTGACGCAGAAGGCGCAGAGCTGGGGAACGTCGGGGAAGGACACGCAGATACGCGTGATCGCAAGCCGAAAGAGCTATGGGAAATATTGAGCAGAAAGATGAATTGGAAACAAGAGTGAGGTAGGGAGGTGCCGCGGGGTGGATGAGGAGTGAGAGCCGTGGGAGCAGGATGGAAGGGGGGGGGGGGAGCTGGCGCCGGGGAGGGATTTGGTGGTTCAGCCCTATAAGAGGTGCCTGATCGTCACCGGGCGTTCAGCATGCAGCGACATGGGCTGAACGGCCATGCGAGGCCTCAGCTACCTGCATCCCACATGAATTGGGGCAAGCACCATGCTGATTTTGCCTGTTGCGACCTCAGGTTGCAATCACATGTAACGCTGGGCCACCGGAGGCAGCCTCACGAATCTACGGTCCGCCGCGGGCCAGCACGGCGCGTGTTTCCAGAGAAGGTACCCAACTTTCTATTTCAGCTGACTCTAGCTACGTCAGCTTCGCTAAGCGTCCACATGCGTGTGCTCATGGTCCCCAAATTGCCCCAATTCTCCCAAAACACCGACCAAATGCTGCCTCTATATCCTCAATTGACCTGTATCTTCGCCATCGCCGACCTTGAATACATCCCGAGCATCATCATCCTCTGAAAAGTCGTCGCGATACTCGTGCTCATCCAATTCGTTCGTGTGAAGTGAAATGTCGTCCTCGCGCCGGAATCCAACATCTGCCTCCTCGTCCTCAAGCGAGTCGGTGAAAGCGGGACCCACAGAGCTGGAGTGAGACCCGGTGCGGACATGAAGTGTTTCCTCGGCTTCGAGTTCTTTTGCCCGAGCGCCTACTTTGCGATACATCCACCAACCCGTCACTAACCCAGCAACTCCTCCAATGGCCATGCCGAGGTAGCTCACAGCTTTTGCACCGGCGCTCATCTTGTCTCCATGCTCAGCAAGGGAGCCAAGTTGGCTGCCGACAAAAACGTGGATCAGCAGCTTCGGACTAATGAAGGCTGTTGCAAGGGCAAAGTCTCTGACCGTGACGCTCGGAATGGTGGAGATGGCACCGTTGGAAAGAGAATATGGGAGCGGACACAGCCGGATCATGCAAAGAAGCTTGAGACCGTCGTGCTTGAGGACAAGTGATAGAGCTGTGAATCGTTTATCGTTTTGCGTCATACGCTGAACGAATCCCGAAAGTACGGTGCGTGATACTAAAAATGATGCTGCTGACCCAGCTACTGTAGCTGTAGCAATGATGAACCATCTAAGCGTCCAATCAGCAGAATAATCTTCCAAAGGCTTGGTAGTCGGTGGTAAAACATACCCAGACAGTCCATAGACAAAGCCAGCAAGTGTAACCACTGTCGAATATCCAATGAGCGGAGGAAATGATACGACAAAGGTCAATGCCCAAATGATCAGCCATCCACCTCTAATTCTTCTCCATTTTTCCGCTACTGGAGCCAGCGAGGCAAATATCCTCTTGTTGTACACTAGAAACAAAATACCCAAGACAATAATGCCAATGCCGGCAATCACCAACAGTATCTTTTGTAGCACCGTGAGCTTGTCATACGTTTTGAGCGCTCTCCGCTGAAACTTGTCCGCCGAGTGCATCATTCGTTGTCCGAACGTCATCGGTGCCTCGCCATATGATGAAGACCTTGCACGGATGGGATTGGACTGCCTTATCCAAGCCGGTCGATGCCCGTCTTCATCTGTCGAGAGTCGGGGGTCATCAGTAGGCAGGGCAAGTGCTTGAGCTGTCGACTGGTAGTCTGCTGGCATCTTGCTGGCAGTGGGGTGATGTCTCGGTGGTGCAGTATTCGCCGGGTATTTCTACTGTCTAACAATAGAAGCTCGTTAAGAGGAGATGCTTGCAGTATCAAAAAAGCAAGGGGGGGCGCAGCAGCTGAAAGGTACAGGTAGGAATAGACTGAACGTGCAATGCTTCATCGATCCATTAGGCCGGACTGGGTGAATAAGAGCTATGGTCCCTGCAGTGGTAGGATAGTGAAGACGAATGACTTAGGCTTTGGCAATGTAGGATTAAGGTTACTGAGGGTATCAAGACCATGGTGGACTGTTTAGGTGGCTGCGCATCTTCGTCACTGTTGGAGTTTCGAGCCATTTGCGTCAGCCCGAAGGGTCCAAGTTGCCGCACCAAACAACGGATGACCGAAACTCCGACAAAACAGCCTGCCACTGGCCAACTGTATGCTAAATCTTGTGAGGGAGCTTTGTTTAGAGTGGATGCAATACTTGGCTTTTTGATACTATTTACAGTGTAGAAAATATAGATTCATATAGCTTCGTCACCGAATCCAAAGCCAAAGCTAAATCCACCTTCCTCCTCTTCGCTTTTCCTTACAACTGCTTGCCATGCCGTCTTTTTAGCTGTACTGGAGGAGCTCTGAGCTTCATAAGCCCGGAGCACCTCAGCACGTTGTTCCCCCAGTTTCCGTCTAAAAAGCTCGTAAGGATCCTGCACGTCTCTAGGGAAGCCGCTAATCTGTTTGGGCTTGGTCCGGAGAAAATCTAGCACGTCTCCAAGCTTCGCCTCAGGCACGAAGTTTTGAGTGATGGCAATGCTCGGTTCCAGATTGACGACGAGGTGGTAATATCCGGACGGCACATAGAGTACCTCACCTGCGGTACAGATGCCTTCAATACAACCGGGCGTCGAACGCGCCTCTGCATGGAACCCCAACAACCACTCTGCGATGCTCAAAGGCGATGTTACCTCTGACTGATCCGAAGACACATATACGCCTGGCGGAGATGGGAGGGAGGAAGATGATGGGAACATGATCCAGTATTTGGAACCTCGAAGAACAGCATTCCAAGCACTTGTACTATTTGGATCCTTGTGGAAGGTGCTGCCGCTCCTCTCAGGTCCAATGATTAGCCAACGGCAATCCGGACGCTGTTCACCCAGAAGGGCAAAGAGATCATCGCCGAAGCACTCCGGACTCCAGTATGAGGTGTCCGTCGTATCCCTTCCTACATTGATTCCCATCTTCTCGACAAATCGGCTGTCGAAAAGGTACAGCGGACTCTCATCCTCGGTGTTGTTCATGTAGTCCACGTACGTTCGTAAGGACCAATCGACAGCTTCAGCACGGAAAATCACATCACCGTATCTTTCAAGCAAGTCCTCTGTGGACCAATTGTAATAGACAGGCCATGCCTTCACTGGCTCCGTCAGGATGAATGGCTCGTCTGTGTGATTTTCTGAAAAGTCGTTGGCGGTCAGGTCACGGAAACGCTTGATCTTGTTCTTCGCTGGTATATCAGAGACGAAATGCTTAAGCGGAATATAAGCACAATGAAACGGTCGATGAAGCGTATCGGAGAATAAATCTTGGCACAACACCCGAGGCTCCTGGGTTAGCGGCTGCTCCAAAAACGTTGAACGCCATGTGCCCTGCCAGATCACGGAAGTTGGAGGCGACCTGGAAAAACTACGTTAATCGAGTACTCAATTTCTAGTTTAATTTTCGTGTTTTACCGTAACCAAGCCCAGAAGGCGTTTAGTCTGCTAGACGTACGGCTTTGGGGGCTTAAGCGGATAGTCGATGGTCTGACAAAAGTATTTCAAGATGATGGAGAACATTTTAAGCACATGCTCTATTACAGCCTTGACATTCTAAAGACTGGCCATGTATGAAATCAAGGCAAAGGGAAGACTCGTCACTTACTCGACCAACAAGGCTTTCCACAACTCTTCAGCTCTTGAGAAAGCATGAAGGGCTCTGCATGTTGCCCCCAGTCTCAGCAACTCTGTTGCCTCGAGGCACTCCAAAAGTTGTATGAGTAACTGATCCGGTAAAACGGCCCATACACCGGCCTTGTCCTTAGAGTTTCTACTACTCGTATAGGCATTTCCTGAAGGTCTGACATGCAATGGATGCGAGGGAACCATGAAGGCATCGTCATCCCCACCATCTAGTGTCACTACAGGTGAGCCATATTTGAGTCGCTTCATAGGACGATGCATATTGTCCAGTGTACATCATCCAGTCGGCAGCGACTGGGCTTGTAATGTTCGACCACAAGAGGTGGTTGAGTCATTGGGGATTTGGTGGCTGCATGGAGCAGTCCGTGTGTGTGGTATGGCAAACCCTGGATGCCTAGATGCACCAGTTGAGCATGGTCCGTGCGCGAAACGAAACTTTTTGCTGCTACGAATTTATAACTCCGTGTCGCGACTTCGCCTCCTACTACCAATCCACCATATTTCAACCACCTACTGGACACCCTTTAACCTAGATATCGAACAGACTCTCATTGTCGAGAGTCCAGGTATCTAGAAGTCAATATCGTATTTGCCTTCTACTGCGGCGCCGCCTTCTAAGCGTCACCACCGCCTTTCCTCCGCCAACCTCAACCGAGATCACAGCGCACCGCCTGTGGTCTCCTCTTAATCTTTAATCGCAATCATGGCTGACTCCAAAGGCCTCGAGGAGATTCCTGAGGGTGAGTGAGAAGGGTGCACCCGATGGATTGCGATCGGATCAGCCATTATCGAGTCTTCGGAATTTCCCAACAGTGTGCAACTGCTGACGCCTGTATTTCTGTAGGTCAAATCGAGTCTAACTACGATGAGACCACCGACTCATTTGATGCCATGAACCTTAAGGCCGAACTCCTTCGTGGCGTTTACGCTTATGGCTTCGAACGTCCTTCTGCTATTCAACAGCGCGCGATCATGCCTGTCATCAAAGGTTCGTGTAGTTTCTGATCTAATAACTCTCGAATCCATCTGAACATAATTTCATAGGCCATGACGTGATTGCTCAGGCCCAATCTGGTACTGGCAAGACTGCCACATTCTCCATTTCCGTGCTCCAAAAGCTTGACCCCAATCTCAAGGCTTGCCAGGCCCTCATCCTGGCTCCCACCCGTGAATTGGCCCAGCAGATACAAAAGGTCGTGGTTGCCATTGGCGATTTCATGAATGTCGAGTGCCACGCCTGTATTGGCGGTACGAGCGTGCGTGATGACATGAAAGCTCTGCAAGATGGACCTCAAGTCGTCGTGGGCACTCCTGGCCGCGTGCAAGACATGATCCAGCGTCGTGTCTTGAAGACTGACTCGATGAAGATGTTTGTCCTTGATGAGGCTGATGAAATGCTTTCTCGTGGTTTCACCGAACAAATCTACGACATCTTCCAGCTGCTGCCCCAATCTACTCAGGTTGTCCTCTTATCCGCTACCATGCCCCAAGACGTGCTCGAAGTGACCACCAAGTTCATGCGCGAACCTGTACGCATTCTCGTCAAAAAGGACGAGCTTACGCTTGAGGGTATCAAGCAGTTCTACATTGCCGTCGAGAAAGAAGACTGGAAATTGGACACACTTTCGGACTTGTACGAGACCGTCACCATTACTCAGGCAGTCATCTTCTGCAACACCCGCAGAAAGGTCGACTGGCTCACTGACAAGCTCACCTCGCGCGACTTTACCGTTTCGGCCATGCATGGTGACATGGATCAAGCTCAACGTGATGTCATTATGAAGGAGTTCCGATCTGGCTCCTCCCGCGTACTCATTGCCACCGACTTGCTTGCTCGCGGAATTGACGTTCAGCAAGTCTCCCTTGTCATCAACTACGATCTCCCCGCCAACCGTGAAAACTACATTCATCGTATTGGTCGTGGAGGTCGTTTCGGACGCAAGGGTGTCGCCATCAACTTTGTTACGGCCGAAGACGTGCGCATGATGCGTGAGATCGAGCAGTTCTACAGCACGCAGATTGAGGAGATGCCGATGAACGTCGCTGGTAAGTATTCACTGCTACTATGCACAAAGCTTAGCTAACACCACCTCCCAGACCTCATCTAAACCTGCTACTTATGTAGCACCCAAGAGCCGATTCGGCAAAACCTGGGGGGCTGCATTCACAAAAGTAACAGGGATTGACTCGAAGATGTTGTGGAGGTGGTGAAGGATTGCGATGTACACAAAAGCTCAGTGAATGTCTTTACCTATGGATCTCATAGCATGCCGGCGTTGATGATCGCTTGAGGCAGATAGTCTCACGACGTCTGCAATTATCTTAGAGGACGAGTTATGTTTTGTTGGTCCTTACAACTTCCTTTTTGCTCTTCCTACTATGGACGATGTCTACCCAGGGCTTGTTCCTTTCGTTGGTTATCGTTGCTCTATGGTGGGCGGAGCATGTTCTCAATTTGTCGAGCAGCTTAATCATGTTTACCTGGCAGCAAGAATACATTTTCCTCCAATTCGAATTGACCATCCCGCTCGAGACAGTCAACAGGCCGTTTCTGCTGTAGACTCTGTTGCGGGCACGGGAGCAAATTTAGTGTACTTGCGTGTTGTCGTCTTGTAGTCGCCCCTTCCATAAGCGGATGTCTTCTCACTTTCAAGCTGCCCAAGCACCTCTTCCGCCCTTATGCCCACTTGAGTGTCCGTTAATTTTGTTGCCGTAAACGTTGACCATCCGATGCGCTTTATACATGGCTTGGTAGATCTGACAACACCTTCCTTTACTGGCAATCTTCGAAAGAATTCATAGCGGTATGGTGCCTCGCCCGACAAGCCCCACTGCCTTGCTCTGGGCGCACGAGCTAAAACGACAGCACGAGTTCTTGCTGAAGCGCCAGAAAGACCTTGAGACGAAGAATGAATCCGTGCAAACGGCTGTCGCTGAGGTACAAACACATGCGCAAGCGATGCAAAGTTGCGCTCTTGACTCCGCACAATTGACCGCGGCAGTTGCGACGGCCAAAGAACAAGCAATTCAAATCGAATCACTCACCAGGCGGGTCATCGCACTGGAAAAGGACAAGACAAAGCTCGATGGAGACATGGACAAGGCTTTTACAAGGGAGAAGATCACGCTAAAGAGATTGAATGATCTGGACACGATCCAGAAGGAAGTCAGACATGGCCTTTCCGGGCTGAAGCATGACCTAGAAGAGTTTGACACAGCAGGTCTTGAAGCCAAGGCCCTTGAAATGGAGGCTACAAGCGGAAGGCATGAGAGTCAACTGAGAAACCTGGCAAAAGTTATCAATGAGGACCGATCGTCGCACACGAGTCTTGCTGCTTCAGTACTCCAACTGGATGGGAAGATCAGAGCACTCGAAGAGCAAGCAGCCAAATCCCAGCTGGACGCACCACAGTCTTTTACGATCTGGAGGGGCGTATCCGAGACACAGGATGGTGGTGAACACCAGATACGAGGGAGCCCAGAAAGAGAGCAATCAGATCGTGAGACAACATTGAATACTCTTGAACCACCATTTGGGCAGGAGCAAAGAAAGGAATCGGGAGGTACACGTGCACCTAGATTGACCGAACAACCGTTGCGTACGAGAGATGGAGATCCTTCAACGAGCCCACTTGAGAGGAAGCAAAAATCATTTTCCAGGCGTAAGCTAGATACAAAAAAAAGACCAAACTACAGAAAGCGCCCCGCTAGGAATACCCAAGCCGAACACACCCAGCCGCGTCGGTCTCAGCGAATAACCCGCCAACCAGTTCGATATCAGGATCTGGAGAAAAACCCAACCCCCCAAGGGAACGAACAACCGGAAACGATTGCGATTTCTGCTCGAGCCGAGAGAACAGACGCAACAAACCCAGAGCAGGCACTTATCAGGGAGCAAGGGAGTCAGTTTAGCAATCAGAAACCCCCTCTGGCTGAAAACAGAACAGCAGTCAACCGTGGCGTTTCTGCTTCGTCGACCCTATCTGAACTCTCTACTCCATCCTGCCCATCACAGTTTGATTCCAAGGAAAATGCACAGCGTCAAACATGCACTATGCGGCCAGGGCAGAGCGATTTCCCAGCACAAGGGGTGTTTGAAGATCTCCCTCGCACGCCTGTTCGATTTCAAGGAACCCCAGCGCGGTCGGAATATAACAGACAAAGTTCTGGGATGTCACCAAACCTGCAAGCTGCAATGCCGGAACCCAGTATTGAGGAGAGCCCCCCATGGCGGGTACCCAAATTCATGTTGCCGGATTTCTCGGTGCCGCCGGACTGGTATCGGCCGAACGGATGATGCTATGTTGAATAGTCTTTTGGAAGCTCTGCAGCTCGAAGTATGTTTCTTGCTTGATATGCGAGATAGTGCAAGTCATTCGAAATTGGTAGCACTAACGATGATGCGTCGATCTGCATGTATGCAAAGGCTGGCCCTGCTTAGATTTCCCTTGAGCTGAAATCGCATCGAAGCGATTCTTTGCATGACCGAGTTTGCTACACAATGCCGAAAAGTGCATGTCGGATTTGCTCCCGCGCGTGCTCAAGCTCGCGACTCAGATCATTTTCGTGAGCAGCGACCTTTACGGAATAATGTAACTCAACAATATCCTTTGCTCTTGCTAAGTCGGGATCTGTCGCGTCGCTATTTTTGTTTGAAGGTGGATTTATTAGTGATGACTGATCTGGTCGTGCCGTAACGAGGGCGAGGGCGGCTGATTGATCCTGAATGAGAAGGTCAGAATTTGGAGCACTCAGCAAACGGATGCTTGGACGGTGTTAACTTACACAGACTTTTAGAGAGGTTAAATCGGAAAGAATATCGGCAACTTGCATTGTTTAATAAATCCCTCTGTTAGTCGAGCTTGTAGTCCTCGTCTTTTCACAAAGACCTGGATTGCTCTCTCGCAAGCCTCTTTGCCGATGATCTGCTCCGCAAGATCGGCGGTGGTGATGTTTTGTGGGCAACGCTCCCCGCCGGAACCAAAAAAATGACCGGAAGAAAAGGGCTTAAGAATAACCTCTTTGCTCTTGTGCAATGCTAAGAATTGAAATCGTCTAGGTTTGTGATAACTCATTTTAAGAGAACGACATGGCTTCCACTATCGCTGCAGTGAAAGCCAATTGCAAAAAGGTGCCGATCCAAATCCCTTCAGAAACAGGCTGAGGTGCGAACTGCAGCAGGCTTCAGTTCAAGTGCAAAATGATGGCTAATGAGTAGCGCAGGTCGTATGCGTTGGCAGGAACTATGCGTATGAAGCAATGCCATCTTTTCTTCTCAACCGCAGTCTCCTCTGACTTATGGGCCTTTCCACAGCGACCACGTCAAAGAATTAAACAACGTTCGCCCAAAGCAACCATTCTTCTTCCTCAAGCCTACGTCTTCAATACTCCTACCCGGACAGGGACCAGTGATAAGACCAAAAGGCGTCAATCTACACTATGAGGTCGAGCTCGGCCTCGTCATGGGCAAGGAAGTCAAAGACCTAGATCCGACAGACGAAAAGGGCGCCATGGATGCCATTGACTGTATGTCTTCCTCTCCTCACCCAAATAACACCAGCGTCATACTTTGTGCCGCTGTCTACCTCACAAAGCTAATTACCGCCACTTCCCTTCCTCCAGCCTACTTCCTCGGCATCGACATGTCTGCACGCAACATCCAAGAAGAAGCCAAGAAGAAGGGCCTTCCCTGGTCCATTTGCAAAGGCTTCGATACCTTCCTGCCCATCTCCCAACTGATCCCCAAGTCCCAACTGCCGGACCCGCACAACGCCCTGATCTGGCTCCAGGTCAACGGCCAGTCCCGTCAGCACGACAACACCGAGCTCATGCTGTTCCGCATTCCCCGGCTTGTCAGCGATATCAGCAAAGTGATGACGCTGGAGAAGGGTGATCTCGTGATAACGGGGACGCCGAAGGGGGTGGGCCCTGTGGTCACGGGGGATGTGATGACGGCGGGCTTGGAGGTCGATGGGAAGGCGTTGAAGGAGGCAAGTCTGGAGGTGCCGGTGGTGGATAGTAAGAGCTCGTATGAGTTTGCGGAGACATAGCTTTGATCGAGAGTACATGTTATGTCAAGTTTGGGATCTGCTGGCTGGTGATATGTCTTTGACATTATTGACTTGAGATTGGTACACAACCAGCCCTCGACAAAGAACAATATAAGACAAGTACGTACGATAGTCGGATCATAATTCTGCACTGTCGAAAGCTATTTGCCCTCTTAGATTTGTGGGCGTTGAGACACGCTGGGACATGGCATGCAACCGCTCTTCACCCCAAACCCGTAATTGCAGATTAAAGATGGTAACAGCAGGGTCTTTGTCATAAGTAGGAAAGAAAACAAGAAAGAGGCTGCAACGAAGAGCCAGAAGAAAAGTAAAGATTGAGTTCGTAAAGAACCAGCACCCTTAGCTAGTCGGTAATGTTTCTCCTGGATCTGGGTGCACTGGCTCTCAAACCAACATCACGTTCATACACATAACGTTCCTCATCAAATATGCATAGATTTGGGTATCGTCATGGTTTTTGTGTTTGAAGTTCACTACTGCCCTTTTGCTGTTATTAGTGATATTGGTTGATATCGCGTTGACAGCATAGAAGTAGAGAGTTGGTAAAGACACATGAAGCAAGTATCAGAGTGAAGACCACGAATGTCGGAGTAAGACATGATTTGAAATGCACATCAATTCTGCCAGAGCTTTACACTAAATTCGAAGATTGTTCAATGTCGGGGCGGAAAATCGAGAATGTCCGAGATCAGCTGCTATCGCGTTTGGGATTACACGTCTCTGACCTTCACACCCGTGTTCGAAAGATTGGCTTACTTCGCATGCTCCACAAGTGCAACAAATACCCTAGTATGACAAATGAATGTTCGTCCTGCAGGACTATCGAGGAATGTTCCACGACTACTCAAAATAGTCAATGGCCAGCCGCACGCCCGGCAGGAGGATCACGAGGAATACCCTGCCCCAGAAGCTAAGCGCCAATGCCGAGAGACTCGCAGAAAGACGGGACTTCCCCCAGCTCAAGAGAAGGTCATTTCAAGGGTCTCTAATGACAATAACACAATGGAAAGATGGTCTGCTTCACCCATAAGCTCGGACAATGATAATGTGAATGATGGAGGGGCAAAACGTGCCACTGAAAAGCCACGTGCCAAGAATATCAGCACGGCAGCTCTTCCAAAGGCTAGAGAGTCTGTCAAGCGAGGGAAAGGACAATCTAGCAGACGAACGTCATCAAGAAGAGCTCCGCCGAGGAGTGAATCTCAATCCGACGCCGACCCCCCCGGTTTTGTAGCCAGTTCTGCGAACAAGTCTGCAAAACGGTTGACAAAGACATATGGGACCAAGAACGTACACACTTTGCCGAAACCCGAGCCTGAGGAAGAGAAGGCCGGGGCAAAGCGCGTCGAGGGGTTTCAAGCTCCCAGAGGCATTCCTTTACAACGGGCAGAGGATAGGTCGAACTCCGAGTTCAAACGGCCTGGGCATAATCAGAAGAGAGGCTATGATGCATCGTCTTCAGAGTCTGATTCCGAGTCCGAATCCGAGCATGATTCTGGGC
Organism: Bathelium albidoporum; assembly: GCA_021031095.1. Lineage (NCBI taxonomy): Eukaryota > Fungi > Ascomycota > Dothideomycetes > Trypetheliales > Trypetheliaceae > Bathelium > Bathelium albidoporum. The sequence goes on from JAGFVP010000203.1 coordinate 39,483, forward strand.
TTGTAAATGACCAGCTCTTCCGTAATGCTCGTGGTCCTCGGACTCGAAGACGCCTGAAGAAGAAGGATTTGGAGAAGTCCAAGCCGGCGGGGCCTGGCTTCAAAGATCCTTCAAGTTACGTCGTTGGTCAATCCGACTCTTCTGCACAATCCCCGAGCAAGTTCAAGCTGCCTAATGGGCGACGATCGAATAGCTCAGATTCTTCGTTGAGTTCTCCGCCGGAAAGTGTTATCCTAGATTACGCCCAAGAGTCTCTTGACATACCGCTTTCCTCTGCTCAAGCCCACCAAGATTCTTCTCCTTATGCCATCTGTCCTTTGTGTGACGAAAGGGTAGAACGAACTTTCCTGGATGAATTCTCCGGATATGATCCTCGACTGAGCATCCGCAGACAAGCTCTGTTTTGCCATGCCCACAAGCGTCGGAGTGCAATAAAGGATTACCGTGATGCTGGATACCCAGAAATTGATTGGAGCACTGTTCCAAAGCGTTTGAGACGCCACTGTGATCACATTAATGATGTCCTAGACCGCAGAAAGGAGAGCTGGTATCGCAAAGGGCTTACGGAACGGGTCAAAAGCGGGAAGCTTAGGACTCTGCACCAGAATGCCACATCGGCTAACGACGAGACGTCTCTAAACAAGCTTGTGCCTGGGTATTATGGCACCAAAGGAGCACGAGTAATGTGAGCATTTCCATCCCTTCACACGAATCCTTCGATATAAGCTGTTTTAGCCCAACGTGGAAGCGATGACTGATTTGAGTTGCACAGGATGGAGTCCATAATCGATCAATTCTCCGACAAAATTCGACGTCTCGCAGCTTCAGACGACTTGCTCTCACGCGGAAGTGGCGGGATTACGGGCTACATTCAGTCAGTACTCGTTCCGGAGCTTGCTGTTAGCCTCATCAAGGAAGATTTAGGGGTAGATGATGATGAAGCAAGGGCGATATTGACAGATAGTACAGAGATTGGCCGGCTTGTCAATGAAGAAGAAGAGGAACGAGTTGTTTCTCGAGGAGACGATTAGTTATTCAAGAGATAGAAGGAACCTAGAGACCCGACTTAAATTTAGTCTAAACGATGCTGTGGGCTTCGCGAAGTTATGTGGAAAGGCACTACCGAGAAGAGCTGCTGAGCTTTGTAAAAGTCTGTCGGATGCTTATGCATGTTAGCTGTGCATTCTGGCTTTGTAAATCTACGAAGCTCTACGCCATAATTTCAGAGCAAATACGATAACATTGAACTAAGCAAAACGTCCTAGATAAAAAGGTTGTTTGATGACGCCCTTTTGAAGCTAGCTGCTCGAAATTTAGATTCCATTCGAAGAGATTGTATACCTACGCCACACCCTCATTCCTCTCAAATTGACACCATGGCTCATCTTTCGCTCTGAGTCGCTTTATCTCACGTTGACATTGTTGCGATACGCCATACCAAAATTCCACAAACCAAACGTAGCCAATACGCTCAAACCAATGGGTAGCGGCTTTTGAGTCCTGAGCGCACGTGGAACTGAGGAACCGGCGAGAACGACAGAAGCCAATAGTGCAAGTTCCACACCATAAGGCTGCTTGTTCTGGATGCGGTATCCGCCCAAAGCGTACTGGCAAAGGTTCCGTGTCAGTCTTCGATTATAGCTACTGCGCGATAACAACAAGTTGCAAAAAAAGTGGTGAAGTAGCTAGATGAAAAGAGGGTTTCCCTACCAGAGCGCCAACGGTGCAGCCTGCAGTTACTGAAGGAACGGAGCCAGTCCTAACGTATCCCATGGTGCCGCCGCCAGCCGTGAGTGCGGCGAGGATGTAAGCGATTTGCGAGAGTGACTTGTGCCATTTGTCAGTACGCCCTTCTATAGAAATAGCGATTCTTTCACGACGCTCACCATGATCGTGATTGTGTTTCTATGGTGGCTTAGATAGAGAGCTTGGGGATTGCGTGGTGAAGCTTACCCTAGGTACAGGGGGAGCTCCTCCATACACCACGTCACGTCAATGTTGACTCGCGATTTCTTATGACACCGCACCTCGCTACTTACTGAACTCAACATGCCTCGCTACACTCTCAGCCTTCTTGAGAAGTACATCTATGGCTTGGACAATAGATGACCGCTGGCTATGGCTTGGCCTAGGTATGTTCTTCTCTTCGCTTATATGGTTCTTTGTTACTTGTATCCGAGTCCCGTTAGATAATAAACTGTCACAGGTTGCTGACTGCGGTTCACAGGCGCTTTCATATTCATAGCTGCAAAGGGTATCACCTACGGCCTGCATGATATCGTCGACCTTACTACCATCACCGAGGAGCCCGGGCCGGAAGAAGACCCCATACGAGCCCAAGAAAATTGTTCGTCATGGTTTCTCACTCTTTCCCAATTTTCCAGCCTTCCGAATTTTCGTCCGCTCTTCAATTCCATAAATAAGCCCATTCTGACATCCCCACTACCAGCAATCTCCCTCACCTCCCTCCGCATCCTCGCCGAACACCCCAACCTCGACATCCGCCACGCCAGCACCCGCATCCTCATTAAGCGCTTCCTCGCCCACCCCATCGCCCCGGCCCTCCTCAGCGCCGACCTCGCCTCCCGCGACCCTGCGACCTATCTTGCCGCCACCTGCGTCGCCGACCTGCTGAATTTCCACAAGTTCCCCGTCCCTTCCTCCACCACTTCCACCACCAACTTCGCCCTCCGGCCACTTTCTGGCGCACCGCCTCACCACTTCTACGATAATGACGACGACTACGATCGCATAGATGCCGGCGGGGGCGGAGATGGAGAGCTCGACAACCGCGCTTTCAGCTTCAGCGGCATGACACATTCTTTGCCGACAAGCGTGCACGAGAACATCCTGCGCGTGCGGCGCCGGCGGCGAGAAGCGGTGGCGCGTGCGCACGCCTGGGTGGCTAATCCGACGCGGATCCCGTCCCCACCGCCCGGCGATGGGGCGGGCCTGCCTCGACGATGGGGCGAAGAGGAGTCGCCGGAGGAGACGGAGCTGCGGCGGCGGAGACACCGCGAGGCGATGGTGCTGCATGAGGGGTCGGGCGGGCTGAGCGAGCAAGACATCATTCCGGGACCGGTGTCGTTGGGGGGAGGCGGCGGGCTAGGGAGGAGAAGAGGCACTAGAGGTGCGGAGAACGTGGGACTGGGGTGGTCGCGGGTTATGAGTGCAGACGGGGGAAGCGGAGATCAAGGGGACAGAGAGGAGGGTGAGATTCATGGAAATGAGGGTAGCGATGGCGACGACCATGGCGATGGCGATGGCGATGGAAGCGAGAGCGGTGGTGTAGAGGAAGCCGGTTGAGTGAAGAATGTGAGACAGGTAGTCTACATTCTGCCACAGAGGGGAACGTAATGAGAAGTTTGATGGTCTATTGCATAAGATATCCGGTTCTTGTTTAATTGTGCTTGATTCAGCATCGGCAGAGCTCAAAAGAATAATGAAACTATTTCATTGCTGTACCAGTCGCTCCATCCGATGCATGCGTGTACAGTAGAAGCTAAAATATCGCCAACAAATTGCTGCCGTCCCAATACCGCGCGATGAACAAGATAAAAAGTTTTAAAGCCACACTTCATTATTCCGCACCCTGCTTTTACTCCTCTGCTGCCTTCACCAGCTCTCCCAGTCTCCGCTCCATCACTTTCCGTCCCTCCAACGTCTGCCACACCTCATGTGGTGCCCGTCCGACCACATCCCACGCCACCAGCCGATCCGTCAAGTGCGTCAAGTCCTCCTGCTTCCGATTCCACTCGTCATCCACGCGACACCGAATCCCCGAGCTCACTACCGCCACCGGCGTCTGCCGACTCTGGATCTTCCGACTCTGGCTCACTTCCCTCAGCGAGAAGCTCTCCGCCACCAAGTTCTCCTGCAGCCGCGCCTTGAGGAACTTGCCCCCCTTCCTCGCCTCCCGCCCATACACCCGATCCTCGCGCGTCCGGCCCTGGAACAAGGCGCCACCAAGGCGCGTCACGCCGAGCGGCGACAGCACACCCCAGCCCCACGTAGCAAACCCCCTCCCGGGATTCCCTGGCCGCGGCGCCAGCAAGTCCTCATGCAGTCCATCGACGAGCATCATGCCGCGCACGCCGCGCTGGCGCGACGCAAACACCCGACTCACCACGCTGCCATAGCCCGCGGATACGAGCACCCAGGGCCCGTCCTCGCCCGCACGCGCGAGCGCCTCGGAAAGTGCATCGGCGGACATGCCCGCGGAGTGCGGCGAGGGCGCGTTGTCGGACCAGCCGTACCCAGGCCGGTCCCAGTAGCAATAGCGCGCGATGGTGCCGTTCTGCCACGCGGCGTAGGCCCAGTGCTCGAAGGACTGCTCGGCCGGGTTCTCGCCGGCTTCGAGTAGGATAGTAGGTTCCGTAGCAGTCGTAGTATTACCGACGCAGGAGAGGTGGACTTCGTATTTGCCGTTGTCGACGGGGTAGCGTTGCCCAGGCGGAGCCAGGCCGGCATCGAGGCTGCGCAGGACCAGAGTACCCGTCATCAGCAGCGCGATGAGGATGTAAATGACGAGGATGGCGGTGGCGACGAGGACGGCGAGCCACTCGCGCAGCGTGCGCCGCGTCTCCGGCCGGCCCGTCAGCCGTTCTTCTTCCTCGCGCTTGCCCCAGGCGACGACACGGTCGGCGATGATGCACCAGACGGCGAGCACCACGGCCCAGACGACGCTGGCGATGCCGACGCCGCCCTCCTCTGCGCGCAGCCGCGGCACGGCGAGGATCAGGATCATGTCGACGAGGAGCAGGGCGGCGATGATGCCCGTAGAGACACGCATGGCGCGGGATGGGGCGGAGAAGAAGAGCAGGGCGACGAGCAGGTTGCCGGCGGTGAGGGTGGTGTAGGAGAAGTCGAAGAAACCGGAGCCGCGCGAGTGCATGCCGGGTGGAGAGACGAAGATGCAGACGAGGAGCAGAACCCACCAGAGGAAGGTGATGACGAGAAAGAGGACGGTCAGGTAGCGGGTGAAGCGAACGCTCCAGAGATTGTATGGGGAGACCTGTACAGTGTGAGGCACGGATTGTGCATGGTCTTGGTCTGGATGTGACTTACTGCTGGATCATCGGGATCTAGATATCCATCTTGATGAGGAGGAGGTCGACGTTGTTGAGGGAGCAGCCTCGTCCGCTCATCAGGCTCCCTGCTGTCATATCTGTGACTTGGCGAAGCTCGACTATCATCTTCACTGGGACGTGGGGCATCGGCGTTGTTTCCGTTCGGATCGTCGCCCTTTTTGCTGTTCCCAAAGATGTTGACCATGATGGACAACGCTCTACAACAGCAGCCAGGCAACGATTGAAGATGGAGCAGATGGCAAAAACAGGGTGCAGAGCCGAAGATAAGAAACAACAAGCCAGCAGCTCTAGAGGCCAGAAGACCCCACTAAATGAGGCAAAACAACACTAAAGGCGGGAGGAGTTGAAGCAATGAGCGCTAACCAACGTCATGGAGAAGGCTGGCCCAGTCGCTTAACAGATCAGCAAGAGAATCCTAGAAGACGATCGAGGGCATGAACAGCGGGCTGGGCATCCCGTGTGTGAGAGTGAGCAACTTTCCGTCAAGCCCTTCATACATTGGCACTGGCATGGTCTGAGTATTCGCATTGGGCGAGCTTTCCGTTCTTTTCTTCCTTGCTCCTCTCCTCTCCAGCAACCACGACTGGTGTGGCTTGGCAGTCGATGATCTTCTCATCAAATCGACTCTGTGGGTCATCGGCGGCATGCAGGATGCAATTGCGCCTCATCTGCAGCATTCCTCCAATGATGAGATGAGAGCCGATCCCCCGTCTGGAGCGCTCCTGTTTTCGGTCTAGTATACCCAAGCTTCAACGTCCATCACGAGATCCTCTCTCTTCCCACCACCATGAGCGACCTGGCCCGCTCATTCGCCGCCCAAAAGCTCGCCGACCTGCCCAAGACCCCGCCGCAGCATCACACTCGCCCGTCCGCGACGAACGCTGAGGACCGTGAAGACGATTATTCTTCCGAGTCGTCCCTGTCCTCGACCGGCACTGTCCTCCCCTCCCCCCGCCAGCATCTCGTCGCCGCCCCGCCAGTGCAATGGTCCAGCTACTTTGCCCAAGAGCTGTTCCTCCCCTTCACGTTCCCGTCCGGTGATGAAGCCAAATACCATGTCTACCTGACCCCGCCTGCAAACTCCAAAGCCCCCCTCTTCATCTGCCATCATGGTGCCGGCGCCTCAGGCATGTCCTTTGCCCTCTTCGTTCGCGCCCTGCGCGCCTCCCTTCCTGATGCCGGTGTCCTCAGCGTCGAAGGTCGGCAGCATGGTTCTTCCATCCTTGATCCGTCAGGCGCGCCTGTCACAGACTTTGCCATTGCTGCCCTCAGCGACGACCTCGCCAACATGATCACCCTCGTCCAGGAGAAATTGAACTGGTCCACCCTTCCGCTCACCGTGCTCGTCGGCCACAGCCTTGGCGGGGCCGTCGTTGTCGAAGTCGCTCGCCGCGGCGTTCTGGGCACCAGTCTCGTCGGCTACGTCGTGATTGACGTGGTCGAAGGCTCCGCCATCGAGGCGCTGTCGCACATGCAGCGCATCCTCGCCTCGCGGCCCGCCTCCTTCCCCAGCATCGACGCCGCCATCGACTGGCACCTGCGCACCCGGGTCCTGCGCCGGCGCGACGCCGCCCAAGCCTCCGTCCCGTCGCTCCTCCACCCCAGCACGGACAGCAGCGGCAGTATCGGCGGCGGCGGCGGCGGCGGCGGCGGGACCACCACCTGGACCTGGGCAACGGACCTGGCGCTCACGCAGCCGTTCTGGTCGCAGTGGTTCACGGGGATGAGTGGGCACTTCCTGGGCGCGCGCGGCGCGAAGCTGCTCATCCTGGCGGGCACAGACCGGCTGGACCGCGAGTTGATGATCGGGCAGATGCAGGGCCGCTTTCAGCTCGTCGTCGTGCCGGAGTCGGGCCATTTTGTGCAGGAGGATGCGCCGGAGCGGACGGCGGAGGTGATAGCGGAGTTTTGGCGGCGGAATGATCGCGGGGCGCTGGTGCTGCCGCCGAAGGTGGGAGACTTGATTGCGCAGGGGAAAAAGGTTTGAGAGAGTCCAATTAACGCTTTTGGAGTGATGATAGGGGATGGTAGGGGGTTTGACATGAAAGCATTTGGGAAAAGAGTTCAGAGGGAAGGTGTGATGAACGAACCACGGGATGAAATGACAAGTCTGTTCGAACAATAGTAAATGCAATGGCAGCAGGCGAGATGAAGGGCGGTAGGATAAGAGAAGGAGCGGGATAGAGACACCACAGTTAAGGATACAGGCCGAAGTTACATGCGACGGAAGAGTATGCATTACACAATTTGTTACTACTATTGGGTATCGGGTTGTTAATAATTGACACTGTATGAGCAGCCAGCAGAACAAGCACGTCTTGTATCTTCATTCCTCCACAGCAATATCCGTGGCCGTTATGCCAACCTCAGATACTTTTCCAGATTTATGCTTACGCTTCCGTTTCCTTTTCGGCTGCGTCTCTACCTCTACCTTCGAATCATCCCCATTTCCACTTGCCTCATCCCTGGAACCCCCTCCTCCTCCTTGTTGCCCATTCTGCACCGCCCTCCTCTTCGGCTTCAACACGCTCAACGGATTCGGCCCCTTTGGTCCCCTCTTCTTCTTTTTGGTCGTCACTTCCTGCTCCACACCATCCTCACCCTCACCCTCGCTTCCCTCTTCCTCCCTGTCCTCCTCCTCTCTCTTCCTCTTCAACCCCCTCCCACCCTTCAACCCCGCCCGAAACTTCCCCCGCTCCTCCTGCTCCTGCACACGCACGCTCACCGGCGCCATCGGCTCCATTACCAGCACGCTGCGCTTGACATACAGCAGCGGCGTGCCCGGCACGTCGCGCAGCCTGGCGCGCGCCTCCTCGTCCTGCGTCGCCACCACATAGCGATGCTTATTCTTCGCGCCCGGCTCGCCCGCCGCGTGCTTGGTGTCCACACAGTCGAGCAGGCAGTCGCGTTCGGTCGGCAGCGGGCTGGCGTCGTGGTGGCCGCAGCGCCGCAGCTCGCACGCGGACCGGGTCAGCGCGAGGAGCGGGCCGGAGAGGTTGGGGGGCAGGGCGCGCAGGTGGAGTAGCGTGCAGTGCGTGATCATGGGTTTGATGGTGCCGTGCAGGGCGGTGCGGAGGAGGTGGGGGAGGTCCATGGTGAAGTGGTGGGCGTCGATGAGGATTTGGGCGTCCACTAGGAGGAGACGTTAGTTGATGAGGGGCGTGGTGTTGGTGGTGGAGGGGATCATGGAATCGGGGCTGGGAATTTTTTTGGGAGCCATTGATGTGCGACAATTAGGTGGACGGAGGGGGCGTACAGAGGACTTGGTATGGTTCTCGGAAACCAAAGTGGATGCCATATTGTTGCATCAATTTGCGATATTGCTTGGAGCGCTTCCCGCGCATCTTGGCAGGGGCTCAAGCAGGCCCAAGAAGTGTTTCTAGAGGAGTGGCAGGAGTGGGGTTGAAACACAAGAAGATAAGTCGCCCGTTTCAAACTTTCTGACGGAAATCGTTGGTGGCGCGTCAGCTCGGCCGTCGGAGCTTCCCCTGGCGGTGGTGCATGATAGTGATACTTAAGTGAGGTACATTCCCCATGGCCGCCACTTTTCGAAACGGCTGATCAGGGCTACTCGCTATAAATGGAATCAAATCTCACAGGATGAGATCAATGGACAGGTCCGGAGCATGCAGGAGTTGACAGACCATGCACGCTTATCTAGACCACCAAGGCAATTGCACTGGATATCAAAGAGACGGAAAGCTAAACAGCGAATCGAACAGCTTTATTCACGCTACAATAGCTCCAATTCATGCTAGGAATCCGCGTAAAGCAGCATCGTGAGAGCAGCAGCTGAATAGGAGCTGCTGTAGACTGGGTGGTTTTGGTGGGGTTCCGCGGGGGCTAGACTTTGCTTCTTCTTTCTGTACCTTATGCCTGGAACAGAGCCAAGGCCTTGAGATGCTCTTTGACCTGCTCGTGACTTGGCTTCTTTCACCGCGTATGTTCACGCCTACCCCTGTGCACGAGTCATAGCCACGAGACATACCGCAGTAATACATAATCAAGACGACCGATTCTACCATCTGCCTCGATGCACTTCTAAGAATGCCTGAGAATGGAAAGCCGGCCTCCGATCAACCAGAAATCCCACCGGGCAGCTCTAGTCACAGAGTCACGAACGGCATATTGCAGGACCACGCTTCTAAAGATGAGGAGGTAGCGAATCAGTCAGCCGAGCCTCAGCCAGAGCCGGAAAAAGACGAATTCGGCCTTCCGGTTAAAAAGCCAAGACGGCGGACATCAGATGAAGATGGCGGGGAACACAGCCCAGATGCGGTAGAATCCAAAGAAAACCCCTTCAGAGATCCAGCAAATGACGCAGAAGAGGTTCAGGAGCCAGCAGAGTCAGCTGGGTCGGAGGAGAATGCTCTTGAACGGTCCGAGGCGGTGAATGGAACAGTGCCCCAGGTCAATGGGGTGAAGTCGAAGGACGAAGGCGAGGCTCATGAAGGAATCAATTCTGATGCAGAATCACATGGGACGAATGACCGAGCATCACCTCAAGTCGAAGAGAAATTCGTCCTTCACGATATTGCTGATCAGCCGCGACCTGCTACCAACAGAAATGCTCGCTCCTCAAAACGAGACTACGGCTACAACAGAACCAACAGTGCCAACAACACTCACAATGGTGCAGGACAAATCTCCGAATACTCCCATCAACAACTCACTGCTCCTTCTACCAACCTTCCAGATATTGCAAGCCCCAAGAGCGATGAATGGCAGGAGATGCCCGCGCTCGCTCCCTACGACATTTATGATGACGATGGACACCTCGTGGCGCAGGAGGCAGAAGAATCGGATGAAGAAGCTGCGGTATACGGAGGATTAGGAGGTGCCGGAAAAGGTTATACAAAGGTGCAAATCGACGAAGACGCAGAGTCGGCAACGTCTATGGACGATAATACGGCCTATTTGTTCAAAGATCCGACCACGACCGTAACGGACGAGGATGCCGACGCCAGAGATCCATTGGCGCAAATGCAAGCAACCAAAGACCTACTTACGGAAGGACAGCGCATCGCCTATGTAGGTGTTGCCAAGGTGGCCATGGAAAAGATGATCAAGGAGCTGGATGCGCTGCAAAAGACAAAAGGTGCGAAAAGAGCGCTGGAACTGGGCGTGGAGACGATGCAGATGTGGAGCCAGAAAGTGATGTTGAAGCTGTACCAACATATGGAAATTAGCCCAGCAGGCATGTTCTCTATCTATTCCCTACTCGATGCCATTTTCGAACCTTATCAGCATGCAATGTGATGTTATGGATTCGTTCACATGCTAACGACACTACAGAACAAATAATGATCGAACAACTTGCCTCTCACGGCGTAGAGCCCGGCGACCTGACGCCCGTCCTCATGCAAAATGCCCGTGTGAAAAATCCAGTTGCCGACGACCTGGTTTCTGGTACGGATAGCACCAGCGTCAGCGAAAGAGGCAGCATCAGCGACCCAGCCCCTTCGTACTCTGAACAAGCCTCCATTCCCTCTGCCCGCTCTCCCAATTTCAATGACATCGGTTCACCCCGAAGCTTCCAAACCCACTGGTCCGACCAGCGCTCGCCTCGTTTCCCCTCTGACCTCAAATCGCCGCCGCCCTACCAAGAAGAGCAAGAAAGCCACGACCTCCCCGCAGTCCGCACCCCGTCACAGCTCCCCAAGACAAAGAATCTCGACATCGACCTCCGCTGGACCGTCCTCTGCGATCTCTTCCTCGTCCTCATCGCCGACTCCACCTACGACGCCCGCTCCCGCACGCTGCTCGAGAAAGTCGGCAGCTTCCTCGCCATCGAATGGCTCGACATCTGCCGCTTCGAGAAGCGCGTCACCGACGCCCTGGAGATGCAGGAGGCCGCCGACAAAGAAAACTGGAACGAAGAAGAGCACATGCAGAACCGGCGCAAGCTCGCGCGCAACCGGCGCTTGGTCATGATGGGCCTCGCCACCGTCGGCGGCAGCCTGGTCATCGGCCTGTCCGCGGGCCTGCTCGCGCCCGTCATCGGCGCGGGGCTCGCCGCCGGCTTCACCACCATCGGCGTCGCGGGCACAGGCAGCTTCCTGGCGGGCGCGGGCGGGGCGGCGATCGTGACGACGACGGGCGTGGTGACGGGCGGGACGATTGGCATTCGTGCGGCGGACCGGCGGACGGGGGCGGTGAAGACGTTCGAGTATCGCCCGCTGCATAACAACAAGCGGGTCAATCTGATCGTGACGGTGGCGGGGTGGATGACGGGGAAGGTGGACGACGTGCGCTTGCCCTTTTCCACCGTGGATCCGATCATGGGGGATATCTACTCGGTACTGTGGGAGCCGGAGATGCTGTCGTCGATGGGGCAAACGATCAACATCCTCGCTACCGAGGCGCTGACGCAGGGCTTGCAGCAGATTCTGGGCTCGACGATTCTGGTTGCGCTCATGGCGGGTTTGCAGCTGCCCATTGTGCTTACCAAACTCTCCTATCTCATTGATAACCCGTGGAACGTATCTCTTGCGCGTGCGGAGCAGGCCGGTCTGATCCTGGCGGACTCGCTCATCGACCGCAATCTGGGAGCACGGCCCATCACGTTGGTGGGGTTCAGTCTGGGCTGTCGGTTAATTTTCAGCTGCTTGAGAGAGTTGGCACGCAAGGGAGCGCACGGGTTGATCCAGAATGTGTACATGTTTGGGAGTCCCATTGTCGCGAATAGAGACGAGTTCCTGAAGCTGAGGACAGTGGTGAGCGGAAGGTGGGTAAATGGTTATGCGACTAACGATTGGATTCTTGGTACGTTTTCCTCGAATTTTCCAGTCTTGTCTGCTCTTGCATCAATCCAGTCAAATGCAACAACTGTAGTGGTCAATGCAGGGTCGTGGAGCTTGCATATAAAAATTTGGTTTTGGCTGACTCCAGTGTCAAGGCTACCTGTTTCGTGCCACCGCCGGTGGCATCGGACGTGTCGCCGGCCTCGCTCCCGTGGAAATTCCAAGCATCGAAAACTTTGATGTCACCGAGCTTGTCCCCGGTCATATGGCCTACCGTCCGAACCTACCGCGTCTGCTCCGCCACGTCGGCTGGCTCATCGAGTCCGACGAGTTCGCGGAAATCGAAGACCCGGACCCAGAGAACCACGAGAAGCGGCAGCGCGAGCTCATCAATGAGATTGAGGAGGCGCGCAAGGAATTACAGGAGAGCAAGGACGGCGGAGGCAAGAAGAAAGCCAAGTTTGGGTTCGGCAATCTCTGGGGGCCCAAGAAGAAGGCTGTGGAGAAGAAGGACTGGGAGACGTACGACGAGCGGATCAAGAGCGCGCCGGACGGCGAAGTGGACCCGACGCTCGCCGGCGAGGGCGTCGCCGCAGCAGTACCCGGTGTTAAGGACGACCGCGTGCTCTTCGACGTGGACGCCATCCGCCGCGAGGCCGCCGATCTCGCCATCCACGGCGTTGAAATCAAACAGCTCGAATCCACGCTGCCGCCCATGAAGCTCGACATCACCTCCGCAACCCCGACCTCCGCCCACTCGGCGGCATCCTGGAATGGCACTGCCACCACCCCAAATGCCCCACCTGCACTCCGCCAGACGCACAGCTACGATGCAACGAGCCTACCCCAACGCTCCGCGCGTCCCTCGACGGATAGCACGACCTCATATATAAATACCCTCCATCCGCTTGCCAAGGCGCGCACCTCGACCGGTACTCCGCCTCCGCCCTACATCCCCGCCGCCTCCTTCGATCCCCTCTCACGCCGCTCCTCCCGCGACGACAATCCCGCCCTAATATTCGAGCGACCCAGGTCATCGGCTCGGGTACACTCGCAATCACCGGCACGAGTACATTCACAGTCCCCGCCAGCGCCGCAGCCTAAAGCAGCGACGACGCGCGATGTTTCGCCTTTTGCCGGTGCTGGTGTCAGCGCTACGGCTGCCACTGGTAACATTGCAGACTCGCGGCCAGCGTGGGAGGCGGGGGGTGCGCGGTTCGGTACCGGTGCTGTGGCCGCGGGCTCCAAAGGGGAAGGGGGCAGTGCTGGTAGTGGGGCGGCGGTCGGGCTCGATCCGCTGCATAATGCATGGGCGGACGAGGAGACGGGCGAGCGCGGGGGTGGGCTGGAGATTACGTTTGAGTGAAAGGGGGGTTTTAGGAATTGCATGTGAAAGAGTGGCCGATCGCCCCTTACGTGCTGAGTGGAGATAGGGGTGATTACGTCCGAGCGAGGTAATGGGATGACTTGCTTTTTGGGGAGGGGGCCAGGGGTTTTGGTTCATTACTGAATGTGCTATCGTTTGAGTGAGTTGTTTCGGGCTTGGGGGGAAAGTCTGAATCACCACCACTGTCTGTGATAATGCAACGGCTGCAGCTGCGATGTACGTGGCTGGGAGCCTATCTGTCCTGGCTTGCTGTGTTTTGGAGAACCGGCACGGGTGCGCGGATTACGGGATGGGGGGGAGGCGCTCTCTGCGAACATGGCATGTTCTGTGGGGTTGTTTTTGGCGCGTGGGCCTGCCATTGTGGGCCGTGTCTGGTGGGTCGAGTACGTAGTAGCATCATGCACAATGTTACATGGACTTTGTCTTATGTCTGGAGCATGCGATGGGACATGTCTTGTTGCGCTTGCGGCAGCACTTTTGCATGCCTACCTTGTTCAAGTAGCCTGGTTCGAGGGCCTACTCCGTGGCTAGGGACGCGTCTGATTGTTCTTGTACAAAGGAGACGACGAGAACCCAGCTGCCTTGTGCACTGATGTCGATCGGCGATGCCCGTTCGCAAGATCAATGACCTGCTCTCCTTCCGAGACCTTTTCACAGGCCTCGGTTTGCATTTGCCATGTGTGCGATCAATTGGCAAAGGATTGCGAGGATGCTATTAAAAAAAAAAAAAAAAAAAGGGAAGAGAAAATTTCGACGTTCTGACAAACCTCTTGAATCGCAATTTCCAGTGACCAACAGTGCCCAGGCAGGGGCAATAGTGGCTAGAGCATCTATAGAGACCGGAAAGTTTCCGCGTAGGGCGTAGGGCATGGCAGATTTTTAGCTTTGTGGGGAAGTTCAAACACCAGTGCCAATCCTTCGCCATGCCCTGTGCGTCTGCATCTGACAGGGAAAAAAAAATGGATCACAACGCCTTGACCAGCGTTGAAGCTTGACCAGGCATTGAATCCTCCTATTTTCTAGAACTTCTAGCTCCCTCGGCTTGTCGTCGGCTAAGCCCCAGGCAAGCCGCGAAATTGCACGAGAAAATCGCGATGCGTTCCCGGCTCCTGTCATGTTGGCTTCCCGTCTCTTTCCGCGTCACACTGGGTAGGCAGGCCGTGGAGGCGGAAATGACGTGTGATTGTAGCAGCAGATGTCTAGGATGCAAACTGGGTCTGCACAAGGTCGACTCAATGCGATTTGGCATAGGGAGAAAGGGCGCGTTCCTGGTGCTTCGACGGCGCTGGTGATCTAGTAACCTCAAAGAGCAGTCGTTAAATGATCGCCAGGCGTGGCTTGAGACGAGGCTGGTATCAAAGGTACGCGGCAGATTAGCAGGCAATGCAAGCACCGGTATCTGAGTCTAATTGCTGTTAGTTCTCGTCCCTGACTCCAGGTTCCCGGGGCCGCGGTATGTTGCTAGCTTATAGGGAGGGGGTTGGGTTGGCGGTAGCCGCCAATGTCATGGGGGACCCCCTCGGTCCCCAGATCCGTCGCTAAAACCATCGGAGATTTAGTTCATGTCCACAATATTGAACTTCGGAGATGGCAGAATAGAGAAAAGTGGATAAGACATGGTCTTGAGCGAAGCAAACCAAACCTTTACATGTGTGTTGTGGAACAACGGCTGCTAGGAATGCCTCAATATGGCCGAGAAAGCGATGGACGGCATTCTTTCCATATCCAACAACCATAACCCAGCTAGAATGATGGCCACGGGAGGATTCTCTTGCTGTGACGCAATGTGCATGAAGGCATTTCCTCCCACAGACCTTCTCCTCGTCATGAGCGAACAACGGTTCGCACTAGAATCACGTCTAGCCGGTTAGCTGTCTTAAAGCGGCTCGAGCCTGAAGCTCAGCAGCGATAAAGGAACAAGCGGCGATGGTGGCGGCCGCACCGTACGCGGGACTTTGCTTTTTCGCAACCATCGGCTACCACGGTGACATTGCTGACCTGGACTCGAAGCGTAGGCGGCGGGAGCTTGCGGCACGGACCTTGGGCAGATCACATCAGCGCCTGCTCTCTCTTTCGGCTTTGGAGTGCCACGGGGTCGGGCAGCGTGCTTACGCCTCAACAGTCATATTTACGTGCGACTTAAACGAGAACCCAGTACGAATACGGGATGTGAAGTAGGTAGATAGGTACCTACCTTCCCCAGTAGCCCACTCAGTGCATGCCGGATGCTGGTGGCGGATCACCGTCGTTACCAGAGAATGGAAGGTCACGACGAAGGCGTTCGCGCGGTTCCAGCACCGGTTGCGAAACAGTTTGGATGCTCGTGAAACATTTGGGAGCCGCTGCGGTCGCCAGCGTCGACTGCCTGATGCCCAGGATAGCGCCGTCTCTATCGAGCCGTGTGCGATACCAGAGCCAGAGCCATCGTAACGTGGGCAGAGTGGGAGGCAGCCTGGCAGTCGCGCGGTTTCGCCTATTTCAGCCTCAGCATTGCCGGTCTGCCGCGAAGGGGAGGGCATCTGCCGTACAGCCATCATGCTCAGAGCGATCATTGCGAACCATGAGCCGGAGCAGAGGGGTGCTTGGGCGAACGAAGGGAAAGGCGAGGACCAAGGACGTCAGACGCATCCTTCGACCCACCACCTTCTAACGGGGCTCTTCAGGGTCGACTGCAGGGGCCGCTTGGGGCAGGCTTCTAGCGGCCTTCAACGTCGCGGATGCGCGACGTCCAACTGGCTCGCGCGCCTTCTGGTGGCTTGATGGTGCAGGCTTCGAGAAAGGCATGGAAGGGTCGGGCACAGCCAATCCTGCGAATCCTGCCCATCCTCCCGCTGCGCGCGACGATGTGATGCTGGCCCATCGATCCTGAGCGAAAAGTGTGCAAAGGCTCTGCGTGGGCGGCGAGCCAACCGGGCGGCGCAAGTGTGCGCTGCTGCTCACATTGGCTGTCGCGGTCGCGTGCCATCAGCGTCCAGACTGTGGCGGCCCCGTTCGCAAAAGCTTTTCTCGCAGCTCCGTAGTCGTCGTCAGTTTGCATGCACAACATGGGACCCGTCGCTGGGGGCCGCCAGAGTGGCTGATCGATACCTAGCCCTGCGCGTCTCCTACAGCATCTCGACGGGCAACTGCAGCCTCCTGTTCCCTCCTCCCCTGGGGCCTCCAGCCGCCCAGTGCGCCGCTGCTTGTGGGGGGGTTTTGTCCATCGCTCCCCTCTTGCTCTGTACGGACGTCTACCTAGTACCTATGCGAACTCCTTCTGGCACGCCAAAGCGATGGATGCATGCTTGCCATGACCGAGGGACTGGCGTTGCGGCGTGACTAGGTTCAGTTGGCGCCTGGGTGTGAGAAGCAGCAGCAGCAGCAGCACAGCAACCCCCCTTCCCCCC
>JAGFVP010000204.1:0-36030 GCA_021031095.1 Bathelium albidoporum
TCCCCTCCCTCCCCCGCCCCGACGGACTTGTCCCATGCGTCCCAATCATCATCGGGCCTTTAAACGGCGTGCGCTTCCTCCTCGCAAACACCAACCCTGGCGACGCCGGCGGTGGCATGCCAAAAGCGCCTCCGAACGCCGCCGCAGATTCGCTGCTGCTGTTATTGTTGGTGCCGTTGCCACCGCCGCCGAAGCCGCGCACGATACGGATGCTGGTGGGGAAGCTGCTCGTGGCGGTCGGCGTCGACGGGAGCACTTTGACGGAGGACGACGAGGGGTGGTGGGGGCTGCGGCCGCCGCTGCCGTGCCGGCTGGGCTTGCCAGCGGCAGTGGCGGATGAGGGCGAGGCGAGCGAGGCGCGCGAGGCGGTCGCCGCGGACGCGGACGAGGTGGAGGAGGCTTTGGAGGCGGAGTGCCGGTGGCCGTGGATGCTGCGGATCGAGGAGACGGAGGAGGACGTCGACTTGCGGCCGCGCAAGCCGCCCGAGGCAGCGCGGCGAAAGGAGGAGTGCGGCGTCAGTGGAGATGGGGAGAGGGAGGTGCGCTTGTTGTTGGGAGGGATGGAGCTCGTGGACGAGGTGGTGGAAACGCGGGGCCGCTGCTGCTGCTGTTGCTGCGGTTGCTGCATTTGATGGTGGGGCGCGGGGAAGGTGGAGCGCGTGTGGAGATCGGGCCGTTGGGAGGCGCTGGAACGACGGGGGTGAGGTAGGGGACCGGTGGAGGTACGGCGAAGGCGGTCTTGAGAGGCGCGGGTGGGGAGACGTTTGGGTTGGGCGGAGTTGTTGTTGTTTTTGGCGTGAGGTGAGCGGGTGCGCTTCGTGGATTCTTTGAGCCAGGATTTGAGTGAAGCAAGTTGTTGGAAGAAAGGCTGCTGTATTTTCCGCCGCCGCTTTGGAGCGTAGCCGTTGGGCGCGGATGCATTATTCAGGAGATCGGGATTGGTTTGGACGAGCTGCAAATTGCTCGAACGTCTCACGTACACGTCTTTTGGGGGAGGAGGTGGTGGACGTGACCGCGATGAACTGGCAGAACGTGGTGTCGTCTTTTCTACTGGAGCTGGCTTCGTTATGTCTGGAGACCGCGAGCCTCCTTCGGGCACATGCGGTAATTCCGGCGGTGCTGTAGTACTGTTAGTTCGTCGCATATTTCTGCCTCGTGTCTTTGGTGGATCGCCAATGAGCGTGGCATGTTGTCCTTCCTCATCGATCTCCTTCAAACTTGGTGTCATTAATCTCCCACTTGCTCCACTGATGCGTCTGAGGCTCTTTGCTTCAGCTTCCCGCTCTTTACGTTTTCGTTGTCGTCTCTTTTCCTTGCGCTCTTCCTTTTCGATCAGCAACGCCCACCATCCTGCCAGTGAATCGCATCGCTGTGCCAGAACGTTTTCGATGACCATATCAATATCCACGCCGGCGCTCCGCATCCTTTGCAGTGTGCTCTTCTCGAGCTCCGTGGTAAATGGAGGTGGTTGTTGCACCTTCAAGATTTCTTGTTGTTGAGGCGCGTGGTCGGCAAGCCATGGGTGTTTGAGTATGTCTGATAAGGGGGGTCTGAGGAGAGGCCTTTTAGACAATAGACTAACACACAACTCTTTTGCGCCTTGAGGGAAATTTTCCGGGTATTTGGGTTCCTCCCTGAGAATCTTGGCCTTCGTTGATGCTTCATCATCACCTTCGTCAAATGGTAGCTCGCCGACTAATAGGGCATACAGAATAATCCCCAAACTCCAAACGTCAACTTTTTCGCCCGCGTACTTTTCGCCCTTGAGCATTTCTGGCGCGCTGTAACACACGGTCCCACACCATGTTTGTAAATAACTCGATTTTCCCTCATATTCCCTCGTGAAGCCAAAATCCACCAATTTGACATTTTCATGCTTGTCCAGAAGTATGTTCTCCAGTTTCAAATCCCGATGTACGCAGGATTTGTTATGTACGTACGAGACAGCACCGATCAATTGGGTGAAAATCTTTTGTACTTTGGCCGGCTCCATCCGCCCATGTTCGATGAGGTGGTTGTACAATTCATCCCCTGCAATTGAGCGACCAGTTTATTAGTGCCTTTCCAAGCATATTGGTCGGTAACAAATACCTGGACAGTATTCCAGCACGAGCCATACCAGATGTTCTGTGACTATGACCTCGTAGAGCCTGCAAATGTGTGGATGGAAGAATTGGCGGTGGTGGTGGATCTCCCGTGCAAGATTGGTATCGCTCTTGTTCGCGGACTTGAGCACGACCTATATGAAGTTCAGTGACTGTTTGCTCTTGAAAATGCTGTGGAAAGTCACCTTCGAGCCATTTGTAAGCTTGTGCGAAGCCAAATAGACCTTGCCGAAGGACCCTTTGCCAATCAATCTTCCCAGCTGATAATTGCCAACGGTTCGGAGGTCTTTCGATGCGAATTCACTTTTTGCAGTCAGCCAGTGTGCACTTGATCACAGCAACAGATCGTGGAGTTCTTACTCTAGCAACTCATGGTAAGAATTGGTAAGCTAAGAGAAAGGTTCATTAGTCAGGGCATTTGACTCCACACTTGGGGGCGGATCCTTGATCAAATACCTTTGTTCTCTGTGCTTGAAGCTCAGCCTGAGACCTCGCATTGGTAGCCTGCATGTGTCGCGAAAATTGCAGGTTCCCTCTGCGGGCAATTGGAAGTCCAGGCTGAGGGGCAGCGACTCGACGGGCAGCGAGCACTCAACGATGCGGTTTCAGCGGGCGCCAGGGCGGACCAAGTTTAAAGATGTGCAGCCGAAAGAGAACATGTGTTGCGGGTATTAGGGAGGGCATTGAAGGGTTGGGAGTGGGCGCGGTCGAGTCAGCTGTGTGGACGTGCAATCTGGTTGTTGCAAGAATTCATCGGAGCCCTGCAGGAGGGCCGCTTTGCTCGTTGCTGCTGTACTATCCTCCAGCATCCGCCGCCAAGGATCCGGACACAAGCGCTGCTCTTCACGCGAGCAGGCCAAATGTATACAGGAGATTGGTGGCTCAACCGACTAGTCCTGGCGGAGATCTGGGAAGGCCTTCGTATACGCGCACGGGAATTTGACCATCTTGTTCCACCCGACTTCAAAATTTCCCCCTTTTCGAATAAGCCCCGAACTCTAATTAGTCGCGATCGTGTCTGTCGGCAGCTTGACCGCCGGCACACGTGATGTCAAGCGAAAGGGCTAATTGCTCATCTAATGGTATCAACTATTCATTGGCCACACTATGAATAAGCCCGTTTTGAGTTCCTTGGATACGCCGAGATCCTATGCGCAATGCTGCAAGAGACATGCCCAACTTACTCAGCCCCGGCTTTTCTGACCTCTTCTGCAAGAAAGCCTTACTTTAACAAGTTGCATGAAACAGAATCTCACCGCGCTATCTAGGCTGCTGACGGCTCGAGCGTTTGACCAGACGTGATATTAGCCCTGGAATAGTGTCAGCGTCTGCCCCGACACCCAGCTTTTGTAGGAGACCTACCATCCGATTAAACGCCAATGCTTGTCGATACGTCTGCTCAAAGCAACCTTCTCTCCAATTTCGGTGCAGGCAGGACTCGTGAGTTGTAATCGAGCAATATCGGCTTTGACAGCCATGACCTTGGCACCAGTCGCTGTGCTCCCAATGTTGACCATGAGAACTTCGGTCTTTGTCAGCTTGCCGACCTTTTGTTGCTTGCCATCTGCGGTCTTGACACCGAGCAGTCGACGAAGCAGAAAGTAATTGACCTCAATCTCCGTGTAAATGTTGGGGAGGTGGCCCTTTATGCCAAGGACGAAGCCCACTAGACGATCTGCTCTGCAAAGCGTCGGATCGACGCGTGTCCCAACGCCAATGAGTCCTCCAGGGACGGCAAACTTGAGATCGTTGTGCTCGGCGAACAAGGAGACGACACGGCTGTAGATTGGCCTGCACTGTATCTTGCCATTTTCGTCCTTTGAAACGATGCCGGGCCTGATTTCAATTTCATCTCCGAGCTTGAGCACTCCTGTAAGAATGCTACCACCAGCAACTCCACCCTTCAGTTCCTCAATTTCGGCGCCCGGTTTGTTGACGTCAAATGATCTGATGACAATCATGTGAGGCGCGGCTGTAAAGTCCCGAACTGGGACTGGAATCTTTGAGACTAGATATTCGTTGACAGCGTCGATGTTGAACTTGAGTTGGGCCGATATAGGTATTATAGGAGATCCGTCTGCCGCCGTACCGCGAATGAATTTGAGGATAGATTGGTAATGCTGGTCCGCTGCTTCTTCGCGCATAAGATCAACTTTATTCTGGAGAATGATAATGTGATTCAACTTCATAATTTCAATAGCAGCCAGGTGTTCGGAGGTCTGTGGTTGAGGACATGTTTCGTTGCCGGCAATGAGGAGCAAGGCAGCATCCATGACCGCGGCTCCCGACAACATAGTGCTCATGAGAATGTCGTGTCCAGGACAGTCGACAAAGCTCACGTGGCGCAGAAGCCTGTATCTACCAGGACATCCTGGCCTCTCGCATGGTGGGTCAACCTCCTTCTCGCTCTTAAAGCTTCGGTAACACGTCGGCCTCGGACATTCCTCATTATCGCACTTGTAGACCTTGGCATTGGCGTATCCTAGTTTGATAGTGATATTCCTCTCCAACTCATTCTTAAATCTGACAGTCTGTACACCGGATATAGCTTTGACGACGGTGGATTTTCCGTGAGCGACATGCCCAATTGTGCCGATGTTGATCGTAGCTTGTCGTGCAATCTGCCCACAAAGTCAGTCTGAAGGCTTCTGCTGTGTACAACTATCGCTATGTGACGCACAATCTCAGGCGAAAGTGGTGTGAGCTTCGAGACATCAAGATCCTTTGGATCTGGTTGTGGTGGCAGCTCCGGCCGAATGACGGGCGGTTGTTCAGCTTGCGAAGACTTCTTCAAGGCCGATTTCGGCTTTGCTTCTTCGAGATCGCCATCTTCTGCCTCTGGGACGAAATCATCTTGAGGCTCAAGCCCTGGCGAACCCGGTGGTGACTCTTCATCCGATAAGTTGCCGTTTGTTGCCATGCTGGCGGTGGCTGTCCTTGCGCGGTAGAGCGTGAGAGGCGCTGTATTTGTGCGGGCTGATTCAGGCGTGATCTGCTCCCTATTGAGGTGCGCTGACGGGAGCGTCCAGTGAATTGAGATTGCTGGAATCAGGTGGCGTGGATGGTCGGGCAACAATTTTGAATTTTGGTGGAGGGGCTTTGCCAGGGCATTGCTGTTCCTCGCTGCGTTCGCCAAAAATTGCCTTGGCTGATGAATGAGTCATCTACGGTGGACCACGCTCGAATACCGTGCTAAGCATCTGCTATATAACGTCTTGTTGATCTCTTGACTTCTTCCCTTCCTCTGCGTTAAATGGACGGTTTGTCCAAAACGTTCATTCGTGTTCTCAGACCATGAAAAGGTGATCTTGACACCGCTCTACTGCAATCTCCTCCTCGGCAAACAACTAGCCAAGCTGCTACCTAGGCTACTTTAAGCAAAACGCCAAGCGAACAGCGAGTTCAAGAGGCGAATTGACCTGCCAATCGGCGTTGAGACGGCCCTTCAAACATT
Source organism: Bathelium albidoporum (assembly GCA_021031095.1). Classification (NCBI taxonomy): domain Eukaryota; kingdom Fungi; phylum Ascomycota; class Dothideomycetes; order Trypetheliales; family Trypetheliaceae; genus Bathelium; species Bathelium albidoporum. Next base: position 5,560 of record JAGFVP010000204.1, read on the forward strand.
TTGACGGCTGGACGATGCGTCAAGTTGAGCGACTAATGCCCAGGGTTGCGAATATTACCTTCGAAGCCATGCCATGTACTGTCGAAATGTCTAGGTACTAGCTAGGTTCGACCATCTTCAAACAATTTCGGTATTCTGCTAGATCGACGCAGTTGAGCTATAGGCTCAGGAGTCTTGACTGTAGCCCGTGGCACGAAAATTCTCCATAAGAGTTATCGGATAAATGGGGCAATCCACCGCGGCGTTTTGACTGCAAATTTCTGGCTGTGGCCGAGTGCCCTTGCCACAAAGACGCGGAGATGCTGGCGCACTCGCTCAGGCCGGAGATCCCATGTCGTCGATCTCATTAGTGGTCTCACGACACAGCGACTTTCTTTATTGGGAGGCCCGTGGCGATCACCAGCAACAGTTTCTCTCCTGCTTGTCTTTCAGAACGATCCCCGCATTGTTTTAATATGCAGCCCGCTTTTGAACGTTCGCAATCCACGTTCGCTATCGCACCATTTCAGCAGGGACCGTGCTTCGCCGTGCATCCACCAAAGGTCGCTGGGTCTCCTGATCGACAATTGATCAAGGCTTATCAGTGCCTAGCTTTTCTTTCATCCGGCGAACTTCCCATTTCATAACCTTTTGCCGGCTGCCAGGTGACACCACTTGGACTGGCAAGGAACAATGTACAAGCCAACACATGCATGCACATCGGTCTGCGAGAGCCAATTCTGCTGTCTTGGTGAAGCGTAATGACTTTCTTTCCGATTGAGATTCTGGGAAGAATGTACACAAGGCGATGGCGAAATCGGTAAATTTATCAAATGCAGGCACATGTTCCTCGAGCACACGAACGAGCGCTGTGAGGTGCATGGAAGTGGACCGGGTGGTGTGCATGGTAACCAGGCCTAGCCGAAATCCATTATCCACTCAAATTGCACCTTCCTTGCGACATAGCAAGCCGATAAGCAAATCGCTGGATCGGGTTCGATGGCACCTAGACCTTTTTTTCTTACTAGATTCCAGCAAGCTGGAACCCAGCCTGATATAAGTGGGATCCGCCCCGCCTGGCTGCAACTACCTCTGTTCCTTGACTAATACCCCCAACTGAAGCCTCAAATCTAAGCAACATGTGTAAGACTACTCTCTTGCTTGTTTCTCTGCGCAAAGGATCTGACATTTGCCTCTAGCGGGGATCATTGATGGCCAGGTCACTGCCGACTTTATCGCTTCCAGGCCTCCGAAGGAGGTCATGGAACCCCATGGCCGCAACTCCTTTGCTCTGCAAGATGGAATGTCCACATCACTGGATGCCAAGCGGCTCAGTGTCGATATGGAAGCGCTTGCCGAAGCGGATCGTAGAGAATCCGTTGTGGACAAGGAGAAATATCCGATCCCTACGAGTGAAGAGTTGAGCACTCTTCGCAAGGTCTCCGATTCCATCCCTACGGTAGCATGGCTCCTCTGTATCGTCGAATTTTCTGAACGAGCATCATACTATGGTGTGCAAACCGTGTTCTCAAATTTCATGGAGTATCCATTACCTCAAGGTAAGCAAACCATGTCTCACCGCATTAGTTGTCAAGCTGATACCTATAAAAGGCGGCAATGGTGCTGGTGCGCCTCCCAGAGGTGACGATAATGAAGAAACTGCTGGTGCGCTTGGCAAGGGTCTGCAATTCTCCAATGCTTTTGTGCTGCTCTTCCAGTTTCTGGCTTATTTAGTGCCAATCTTCGGTGGATGGGTTGCAGATACCAGGCTTGGACGATACAAGACCATTCTCATAGGCGTGCTTATTTGCGGCATCGCTCATATCATTTTGATCTTTGGTGCTCTGCCGACTGTGCTGAAAGCTGGCCATGCCGTTGCTCCATTCCTAGTTGGCCTGTTCGTCTTGGCTTTCGGCGCTGGTGTTTTCAAACCAAACGTCGCTCCGACTCTCATTGATCAGTACAAACACCAGCGGCCGTACACGAAGGTCCTCAAATCTGGAGAGAAAGTTCTTGTCGATCCCGAAGCAACAGTCCAACGTATCATGTTGATTTTCTATGGCCTGATCAATGTTGGGGCTTTCTTCGCCATCGCAACTACCTATTCTGAAAAACGAGTTGGCTACTGGCTTGCGTATCTAACTCCAGGAATCATTTTTCTCATGTTGCCTGTGCTTCTGCTTTATCTGAATAACAAGCTTGTCAAGTACCCGCCAAGTGGATCGGAGCTTGGATCAACTTTTAAGATTATTGGTGTCTGCCTGAAAGAAAACAAGTTCAACCCTTTCAAAAAAGGATTCTGGGACGCAGCCAGACCGGCCAGGATGGCTGAACGAGGCCAGACTACCACCTGGAGTGACAAAATGGTGGATGATGTTCGTCGCACGATCAAAGCCTGTGGCCTCTTCCTCTACTTTCCTATTTGGTATCTGAATGACGGAGGTATTGGCAGTGTTGCAACAAACCAAGTACGTCAGCTTCTCCGGCAATGCAGACATTATTACTGACAGCATCCAGGGCTCCACCATGACTACAGCAGGTGCACCGAACGACCTTTTGGGCAATTTCAATCCTCTCACTATCATCGTCACCGTACCCATTCTTAGCCACTTAGTCTATCCTTTCCTTCACAAACGCAATATCAAGTTCGGCCGTATCGCCCGCATCACTTTTGGCTTTATCCTCGCCACTATATCCGGCGTTATCGGAGCCATCGTCCAGTGGCGCATCTACAAGACCAACCCATGCGGATACTATCCGACGGGGTGCGATAACGGCAACGGTGTCAGCACGCTCTCGATTTGGTGGCAGATTCCCAATACCGCCCTCGGTGCGATTAGCGAGTGCTTCTGCAACGTGACAGCATACGAGCTGGCGTATGCACGATCGCCACCCAATATGAAGGCCCTAGTCATGTCACTCTTCCTCCTTATGAATGCTTTGTCGGCGGCATTAGGTGAGATTCTGACCCCGGTGATTACAGACCCGTATTTGATCTGGGTCTGGGCTGGTCCGGCGATCGCGCTGGCTGTGCAAACTGTCATTTTCTGGTTCCGGTACAAGGAGCTGGATAATGATGAGTTTATGTTGTACGAGGAAGAGGAGAATCGCATTAAGGACAGCCCATCAGATTCGCAGCAGGCACCGGAACTTGAGACCATCCCGGAAAAGGGTATCGAGGCAACCAGTGCAAGCGACGAAAAGCACGTAGAGGAACATGCACCAGAAATCACGACCGCTGATGAGAAGAAATTTAGTTAAATGGCATGCAACTCGACATGTAAAGCTGCAGACACGTGCTTCGTGGGCTTTGGTGCAGCAACTGGATGCCATTTTTTCAGATAGTTTCACATATTTGCTCCCTGTTGCAAGATATCTTCCTAATGCAAGCGATTCCCTTGATCAGAAATGATCATTTCACTTATCGGCATGAGCTACGATCACTTGAGAAAGATGCTTTCACAAGACGTGACACGAACATGTAATATTCAACCGCATCGGGAGCAAGCTGCAGCTAAAGTTAGTCGGTGAAGCTTTGGAACTTAAGCCGATAAGAATTCGGATTCAAGCGAGGTACCTGTGCAACGAACCATTCTAAGGCATTGGCAATCCCTCCTTCGTATCGCCAGCCACTCCACTCTGTTTAATGTGACCATGAAGTATATGCATATGGTGTACCGCATACGGTTCAAAGTCCGTCAAGGCAAACGAACGACCGGTGAGCTCTCAAGACAAACAAACTACCGGTGAGCTCTTAAGGCAAACAAACTACCGGTGAGCTCTCTCATTTCAGGATTTGTGCACGCGTGCTGTCTTGTGAAAGCGATCTGAAACTGGGTTCTTTGTGCACCATAGATCCCCTGCACTGGCAAAGCTTTCCTCGAATCCTTGTCTCTTCATCATTGGTTTCGTCGATGTTTGCCCGTGCCACAGAAGGAAAGCACAACGTCCAGGAGCATTTTGTTTCTCAGCGGACAGCATTCACCTTGAATAAGAAAATACGTGCTCTCGTACTTGCAATACAACCAATGACAAGAGCAGCCGGGTATATCAGGTCATGCCATCATGATCAAAGCTTCTCCAATGCGAGCAGATAAGCGCGGAGGCACAGAAGAGGCAGGAGGACGCTCATCGGAGAAGATGATGGTTCGCAACCGAGCTTTTTAATCCTTCATGCCATAGTCATCGTAAAACTAGAGTCAACGCTCTTCTGTTTGCAGTACCAACAAGAAACCTCCTTTCGATATCAGGCAAGCATCACTCTCGTCCAGGTTTCTGGTTGTTTGATTGTGTTTACGGTGCGCACTGCAAAGCAGCCACGTACGGCTTCGCGAGTTCGAACGTTTGCGTTTGAACAACCCTTCATTTTGTTCTATGAAAGCGTGTAGTCCCCATGATGCGGCCGTCCTCAGGCCCCGCGATCAGAATTCCATGTTGCTCTGTTGTTAAGAACATCGCAAGCTGCCAGTCATCCAGACCCTGATTGACCATCTTGCCTTCTCCACGCATTTATTTCTTGGGTACGAGAGCTTTGTCATGCCCAAGGCAGGTTGTTGTACATATCTGTTGAGTCCATTGACCATAAATTGTCGGGCAACCAACTGGACATATCAATTTGGTCAACCCATTCGAAGGACAAATCTCCATTTGTCGTAACTTGCGGTTCGGAATCACGTGGTGTCGTGTTCGGGTTCGTCGCGGTCGCACTTGGCGTGATAACGCTCGGAATATTCTGGTCCCAAGGTGCCGATTCTTGGGCAGCAAGGACTCTGTAATTAAGAGCTATGACCCGTTCAACCGCTTGCTGCTCATAATTCGTATTGGAATCTCTGGAGGCAGCGGTCTGGACCATGCTTAGGGCGACAGCAAGAATCCAGCACGGTAAGGCCTTCTTGCCAAGGCGCACGAGAGTTTCCTCGAGCATCAACATGCTTCTATCCACAAGCGAGATCAAAGATGCGCTGATTTGCTGTAAAATGGCATCATCTGCAATACGTCAGCTTGCTTTGCACGTCTTTGCGATCAAAATTTACGCACTGTGAATCTGAGATAAGTATGCGTGATGACAGATAGTGAAAGCTGATGCGAAAACGTCATCGCGCCACAAAACCAATAGGACATTTCCAGATTCGTAGAGAGAAGAGTGTAAGGTTACGATTTTTGCAGCAGTATCAAAGCAAGTCATTCTCGAATACGAGTAACGTGGGTTATTATCAGTCCGTCGACCGAAAGGACTGTGGATTAGAAGGAGGTACTGGCGAAGTGTGACTTCGAAAAGAGTCTTCGCTAGCTTTGGTGATGCAACAGCGCCATTCGATGCCGAGTCTGGTGAGTCCTTCCAGTCCGGTATCTCTTCCAACTCTTGGCGAATGCTTTCGTCGTATCTCAAGACGTCTTCAAAATTCAATTGAGCTCCTAGATCATTGATTTGACAAGTAAGTCCCATTCGAAGAGACAAGCTCCGTTGAACAGCATGCAGAAATGCCGAGTGGGTAAAATCTTCACACGGTTGAGAAGGCAAAGGAACTTCAGAATCGTCGGTGAGATCTTCGTCTTTCACATTTAGGGGTGGAGCACAGTCAAAAGAGAAGCTAGTCAACATAGACGGCATCCCTCTTTCGAGCGAAGCTTCAAGCTCCAATTCCACAATGGTTGCCCACAGTCGCCGGCGCATTTCCTGTTCGAAGACCGAGGCTCGTCCTCTGAGTAAGCTGGGCTCACGATGGAATCCAGCGGACATTGCAAATCGTAACAACGCACCAGCGTGCGTCCAGATTTCCTTGTTCTTGATGCAATTAATTCGCGACGAAATCAACCACAGGCAGCGGCATTGGAATAAGGTAATGTTCAGATGTTTCTTGCTTTGTCTGTCTAGCCAATGCTTGCAAACTTTCGTCCAATGGATAGCTTGCTCCCGTGGCATAGAGCTACTGACAATATAACTGATGCTTTCATGGAAAGCTACGCAGCGCACGGTAGCGCTAGCAAGAAGCATCGTCACAACGAAGCCAGGTCGACCACGCGATGGATCTTCCCAGAACTCGTCGTATTCTTTCCAGAACGAAGGGCCGTGAAGTACGTGATACGTCGTGTCGAGTGTCTGAAAGAAGTAATCGAGGTAGTGTCGAACTTTTTCCTGGCTGGGAAGCAGCATTAGCAAGTCGGGAAGATCAGTACTGACATAGCCATCCGTCTTTTGGCTCTTCCACTTGTCTTTGAGGGCTCTAAAATCGTTCTGGAGTCGGTATAAGGCGGGATATTTGCTTATCGCGTCCTTCATAAAAACGCGAGTCTCTGGAAACTGTCATACTTAGCAAATCACCAGCAGAGATAGAGGAGCCAATACGTCGCATTTGTTACCAAAAGCAACCAAGGCTTAGATCACTAAGAAGACTTGTGTGATCGGTTAAATAACGAAATTTTTTACATACGTGAACGAGATATGTCGCTAAATGACTTGTCCCGTAGTATTGTGTCTGAGGGAGTCAGCAATCCCCAATTGTTGGGGCTTAGAGGAATGTAATCACCTTGAAACCTTTCTTTCTGAAGATCATAGGTTCAGGGTCTCCTTTCCCCCGAAGCAGACCCAGCAGTTCACGTTTGGCGGAATCAGCCCCCCTGGTTTCTGTACTGGTAATGGACTTGGCATGGACAGCGTGATCAATTCTTCCTGTTGGAGGCGCTGGCCCTGCCGACTTGCCCTCAAGCATAGCCAGTCGGTGCTCAAGCTGTGCGATTCTTTTGGTCTGACCAGTTGATCGTTCAGATGCTCCGTTCGGAACATTCCTCATTACCGTCTGGCTTTGAGTTGGCGTTGAGGCGTGTCTTGGAGCGGTTGCTGGGTTAGCTGTCTCATCTCCATTCTCGTCTTCTTCTTCGTCTTCGTCATCCATCGGAGCAGACCCATAGCGACAGGTATCGGCATGACCAGCTTTTCTGCATCGAGAGCATGCAGGATGCTCACGATCACACTTCAATTTTCGCCTTCGACAGTCGTAGCATGAAAATGCTTTTCTTTTCCGCTTCGGAGTTGAACCCTCCATCGTCAACTCATGCGGTATTCGAGATGTAAGACGTTGAGTGGAAAGGCGCCAACGAAACAATGCGCCGCACGTTCTGAGTAGATCTACCTTGCTCCAATGCTTAAGCGATAACTGATCAGAACCGGCGGAGTGTTTATATCCAGAATGGCGACGTAACGGAGGGTTGGCGAGTGTAGAACTAACGTGAGATTTGCGCTCTCAGCCCCGCGGACCGAGCGCAGGCAGGCAAGGTACACTTCCCGCTTCATGTACCAGCGAAAGTTGCGGAGACCAACATGATAGATGCCAGACCAATTTTGAGGTATTAATAGTTATTTCGGGCAATGTCACTTGCTATTCGGCTACAAAATTCACAACTTCGGTTTTGTCTTAGTAAAGTCCACCTTATTGACACACGTACCCACGCCCTCCAGACTAACCTCCACCACATCACCGTCTTTAAGCCATAGCGGAGGCTTTCTCCCTCCACCAACACCTTGAGGCCTAGAATGCATCAGCAAGGTCGGAGAGCAAGGATAGTGATCAGAGTTATCATACGTTCCAGTAAAGATGAGGTCGCCAGGAAGCAGTGTTGTTCCTTGCGAAATGAATGCAATGGTCTTTGCAACTCCGAATATCATATCTTTAGTTGTAGAGTTCTGAACGGTCTCGCCGTTTACTTTCGTGCCAATTTTGAGGTTTTGGGGATCCTTTATAATCTTAGAGCTGACAATGCCCGGTCCAAATGGAGCCCAGCCATCAAAGCCTTTCCCTAATGCCCACTGACCACCACCGCGCTTGAGTTGCCATTCGCGGTGAGAGACATCATTTCCAACAGCATAGCCTGCAACGTATTTGAGGGCTTTGGGGCACAATTAGAATGGGCCGGGCTTTGCGGAGGGAAAGTCATACCATCAGATTCACTCACATCTCGGGCTTCTCGACCTACGACAGCAACAAGCTCACATTCGTAGTCGAGACCCTCGACTTCTTGAGCCATCAATGATACAGGTATATCATCGAACGGTCCGCCAATACTTGTGACTGGCTTATAGAATACCACAGGATATTGTGGGATGGGCATTCCTGACTGCTATTCGTTAGCTTTCCTGGGGCATCACTGATTGCATGTAGCCATCTTGCCTCGCGAGCGTGCTGCTCGTAGTTCAGACCAAGACATCGAACGGTTTGAACGTCCTCGCGGGCCAAAGGCGACAGTAGAAGTCGGACATCCTATCACATCTTAAATGTGAGCTCGATGGCTTTTTAAAATGTTGAGTGCTTACAGCAATCTGATCCGTTATGTCATATTTGCCCCAGGGAGAACCACGAATAACCTTGGCTTGGGAAGTTTTGGCTAAATCGTTCACACCCTCAGGTAAGATTGCATCGCCATAATATATATTTCCATCTTTGGCCAAGAATCTGACGAGGTGCTGTTCGTTAAATTAGTGAAATGGATTGGGTTGATTGAAGCATATGGGCAAACCGATGAATACAACATGAAAAACCTACAGAAAATGAATTCATGACCACTGTACAATTCAAGAAAGGGAAACCAGCTTCTCCAAGCTTGGGTACCAAATAGTCTCGACTTAATGGTGCAAAATCTGAAAGGCACGGCTCCCTAGAGGTTGGCCTCGAGGTTCCTCGGTAGACCGTTCCATGTTCGTCATCGCTCCACCCCAGCGGGCATGCGGCAACTGGCTCCGGAAACTTTTCTCATCTCATCAAATTCATTGTCCTTCCGTCCAAAGCATGATCCACAGTAACCTATGTCCGACAATGCATACAGCTCCTTATGACTTCCCTGTAACGCTCATTGCGTGACAGAAATTCAGTAACAGTCGCTGTGCGGCATGGCAAGGCTGTCTGGTCTACAAAAGGACGTCCTGTCGCTATACCGAGAATGTTTGAGGGCGGCGAACAAAAAACCAATGGTAAAATGGCCACCAAACATCACCCACTTTGCAAGAGATGGCTCACCTTCGTCAGGATGTACGCGGCAACTTTTTTGAGTTTGTAAGGTACGTAACATACGCACGGCTGCAACTGGCAGGGGGTCGCCAGCGTGAAGACCCACCACCGGCTAAATTTCGGTATCCAGGGATGAATTCCGCTCCAACGCCAGCATTGACAAAAAGGACTTTGCTGCAATTGAGTATCTCATGCGGAAAGGACGACGTCAGCTAGACATTTACGCTGCACCTAACATCCGAAATGTAGCTCATTGATTGAAAATGCTGGGGAAGCATGCGGGCAACGAATAGAATCTGATAGAAGGTTCCAGAAGAGCCCAGCTGTAACCAGGAACAGCGAGGTTTTTCTCATCTTTACGTATATTGTCAAGCATCGAACGTGAATGAAGTTTCTTGTATCTTCGAGAATGGGGCTTCCAAAGTATAAAAGCAACACTCCAGCTCTCTTCAACCATATCTCACTCTACTCAAGACAGTCTTCAAAGCTCGAATGCAATCAATCCGATTAGCACGCCAACAAGCCCCAAAAGCTTTACGCATCATCAAACGACCAGTCTCTCTTACAGTCACTCCGTCAAGAAATATGGCCTTCTTCCCACGCTTCCCTGCTGGCGAATTCGCCCCTCTCTTCCGCATGCTCGACGATTATGCCAGTCACACCGCCTCTCGCGAGGGCTCTGGCTTGAGTAATGCGGGTGCCTTGCGCTCCTTTACTCCCAAGTTTGACATCCGCGAGGCGAAGGATAACTACGAGCTTCATGGCGAGCTCCCAGGTATCGCGCAAAAGGACATCAACATCGAGTTCACCGATGCCAACACCCTCACGATCTCGGGACGCACTGAGCGTTCCTATGAACAGGGCACCAAACCTACCGCGGCCATCGAAGGTGCCACCTCTCATCAAGCTACTGTCGAGGAAGAAGGCGAAGCGTCCGCTGCCCAAGGCAACTCTGAAGCTGTTGCGACCCCAGCCACTACTGAAACTACTCAAGATGTCACCAAGGGGACCACTGATGGTTCTCGCTACTGGGTTTCGGAGCGTTCTATCGGCTCCTTCAGCCGTAGCTTCAGCTTTCCCAACCGCGTTGACCACGAGGCTGTCAAAGCCAGTCTGAAGGATGGTATCCTCAACATTGTTGTTCCAAAGGCCAAGGCGCCGGAGGTCCGCAAGATCACTATCGAGTGAATTCCAGATGCAACCTGGATACAAGGAAAATGGCGTGATAGGATTACATGATTGGTAATAATGCGAATGATATGGGAATTTGATATGGGAATTTGACACTAGAATGAGCATAGCGATGGGAAGTTTTGGTGGTTTAGGTTGGCTTTCACTGTAACATTAATCTTACTACAACAATACAATCATTGCTTGATTAATACTCGTGCTTTCCTACCAATACCTGTATCATCTGAAACGTTGAAGTGATTGGTGACATGAACGTCTGTGAGATTCCATTATGTCAAAGAACAACTTGTTGTCTAGTTTGCGCCCCTCTGGTAGGCCTGAGCTGTTTATTCTTTTATCTTTTGTTTATGGAATATTCCTTTGGCTTGATTAGCTCACATTCGGCCTAGGGTTACATAATTCGATAGCACCAGTCCACATACCAGGTACTTCCGGCATCCAGCTTGCCCGATAACGACAAAAGAATTCACCTTTTGGTGGCAGTGCCTCCGGATCATCTAGTGACCCGGCACAGATATAGCGGAAGTGGTCCTTAGCACCTTCCTGTACACGATCAGAGGCTTCTTCACCATTCTTACAGGGCAAGTTTCTTTGCGAGTATGCTGGATTGAAGGAGTCTAAACTTACGCCGTACTCCAGAATGAAGCTCCCGCATGTATCGCAAAACTCCCGATACAGTAACACGCCAGATCCATTATCAGCCTTGTGTTCCTTGGGTTTGCCCTTTGTAAGTTTGAAGCTGTCTTTCGGCACCTTGGTGGTTAAACCATAGTTGGTTCCGAAGGCTTTCTTTACAAAGTAAATAACTTGTTTCTGCTTGCCCACAGGTTAATATGGCGAAGGGATAGAGTACCTTGCAGTTATGGCAGTGACATAGAGAAGTTCGGGCATCGTCAGGCGATGCAAGGTTAAGTTCGTACGTTATCGCACCGCAGTAACAACCACCCGTGTAGACCATGTTGACCTAAAGAAGCACTGGTTTGTTGAAATAGAATTTGCTGTCGAATTTGGTCAAGTCGATCTCGTATGCAAAAGGGTAGAGCGCACCAAGCTTTAAGAAGCTGTGACGTCACAATGACAAGGGGCCAGTTCTTACTGAATGCAGGAAATGTTAGGTGTGCTGCTGATGAGAAGTCGAAAAGTAGCAGTCTTCACTAAGATCGAGAAAGCTGTTGCAGTAGAGTCACAAAAGGAAAGGTTCCCGTCGGGAGGATAGTGTCAGTATTGAAGCCTTGAAAAAGGACCGCCTTGCGCTATGCTAGACGATAATTGATGTCAAATATACAGTTGCCTGAGAAGAGAGTATAAACATCCAAACAGCGCGGATCTAGATGGTATCATGACCTCAAGCCAAGTAGGAAGTTACCGCCCTTTCCTTCACCACTACCTCCGTTACCGCCGCCCGGAAGGTACGAGACGTTCGGGTTGTTTGCCAGCATCTGAGCAATATCCTTCTGTGTCTCAATCCGTCGAATCATGATTAGACCATCACCTGATTTTGCAACAGCCTTGCTGATCGTGTCGGCTGCCTCTGCTTCACCTTCTGCCCGGATAACATTGGCCTGTCTTTCTTGTTCTGCCTTCTCGACAATAAACCTTGCCCGTTCCGCTTCTTGCTGAGCAATTTGCTTCTCTTCGACTGCCCTTGTGAACTCTTTACCGAAGGTCATGTGTGTGATTGAGACATCTTCCAGGGCAATGTTGAATTCTTGAGCGCGCTTCAAGAGTTCAGTCCGTATCCTGTTACTGACAGCTTCACGCTGAGTGATGAGCTCGGCAGCGTCGAATTGCGCGACGATAGCTTTCAGGACTTCGTTGCCAATGGACGGAAGAACACGCTCGTCGTAGTCTTGTCCGAGATTCTGCATCTCCAGTGAGCATATCACAGGCAAGATAAACATGTGCCAGTTTGAAGAGTCAAGGCATGTTCTAAAGGTCCATAAGTCATGAAAAGAGACACCATACCTGATAGATCTTAGGTAGCATCTTGACTTCCGGTCGGTGCAGAACCCTTAATGTTAAGCTAACCATTTGCAAGTCCTTGCTTCCCGTTGTGGTGGATATGTTTCGTGGTTTCGTTCGAACATCGTAGATAATGCTTCGTTGCAACCAAGGAACCAGAAAATGCGTTCCCTCATTCGCAACTTGATCCTTGACTCCTGACAATCTGTCGAAAATGACCGCTCGAGTGCCGCCCTTGACATCGTACATGGAAGCTTGTGCAATAGCAATCGCCACTGCACCTGGCACCGCCCATCTGTACACAGTATTAAGAACGTTTGCCATGACTGCGACAAAGTTGGAATAGCAGGAACCGGGGTTAAGGTTGGTGAAAGAGCTGCTAGACACAGCTCTCGATCGGTAGTGAAGATGTCAACCAAATGACACTAGTCCTATTTGGGCTAATGGTCAAGCTCCCGATCTCGAAAGTCTTCCACATCCCATCCAGAGACAGACAATCACATTACGATTGTGAACTCGACCCAGCACTTCCGTCATCTATAAGGAACCATGAGAAGGACACTACCCAGGTTTTCCGGAGGCGAGGATCGTCCAGGGAAGTAAGTGCTATCAAGACTATAACTATCTCGGACCTTGAGGGCAACTAAAAGCTAATGTCATCAATTGCAGATATCTCGGAGGCTGGGGCAGCTTTGGTACGCTCGATTCATCTCGAACTTGAAAAGATATCCTAGAGAATGAGATCCGGCTGTTCCTGCATAGGAATTGGTGACCGTTGATTCAGGACTTCACTGCTCTTATAACGACCGGCGACTGACCACGAATGCAATACAGGGTCTCAACCTCAAAAAGGCGTCACCACATATGGGCTTTCGCAGAACCGACAGAGGCCTTTTGCGGGCGCTGGCCATGCTGCAATCTTCAACACATGGCGGAGGTTTCGCGGTCAAGTGCTCTATGTAGCGCCACCGTTCCTCATTGCCTATGCTGTCATGCAATGGGCTGTTGAACGGTGAGCAATGGAAGAACTCTCAGCTGAGGTATGCTTCTGGAACTGACTGAAAATGTAGGAACCATTACCTCAACAGTAAGCCTGGTCGTGCCGAGTTCGCCGAAGAATAAATCGCCTGCGGATACACTCTGGCATGGTGGAATGGATGGTCGAACGATCGCATAGCATACATTCACAATCGTTGTACTATAAATTGAATAAGTGAAAGCAACATTCGGAAGGTTCTAATGCTTATTTCGATCCCTTCTAAATCCAATAATTCTACAAGCTTCGTGTCCGCTTTGCTCAAATGACCAACTCCACGCTTATCTCCAAAACTACGCCGGCCTGGATCTTCTGGAAAACATTTATCTATGCATGAAGTGGGTGACGGACGCCGATTTTCTGCCTGGTTACCTTCCATCCCATCTGTAAGTGCTGGTATAATATCGGATGAGCGCATTGGCACCAACCAAGTCCCCCTGCCGATACAGTTGTGCTATGTCGACGTTGAGGGGAGAGTCGGGCTCAGGCGTTGTAAGCAGCATATGTATAGAATTGAGGGATGTTGCGATCGTGTACATGGGTGTCCAAGAACTTTTAAAAAGATCCAAACATATCTCTCCGGTCTTGAGATAGATCAGCTTATATTCACTACAGCAACGATTTAAGACAGTATTTTAGTGCAGCATACCTTGATATTTACATTCGGATGACATATGGGGGTTCGGAATCTGATTTCTGGAGGAGCGTGAGGATAATTGTCCGGGATGTTGATATCAAGCTTCCAAAGCCCGTCTTAAGCAGTCAATTAGCATCCTGCGACTATTACACACTTGTAGCCGCTGTACCCTCGTACGGTGTATCGTTTCCGCCTTTCATCACAGCTGTCCACCTCAAAAGCTCATCGTCATCTACTGGACCGAGCTGTAGCAAAGTGTCGTTGGGCTCATGTTGGTAGTCTTGCAGCTCTTGCAGAAGCCTCTTCGTTGGCCCATGTCTTCCAGCCATTTCGGCGGATAACAGCCTTCACCTCTAAGCGCAGAAGGCGTTTGCTCGGTAGACTAATGTTGTCTAGGCGCATACCTCTCCACTGAAACCGAGGTGTATTTTGGCGGTGAGAAAGACTTGGCAGAAAAAGGCGGTCGAGATTGCAGTCTGATGTCACAAGAAAGCATTCCGCTTTGCGCATTTCATTTACGTGCACGAGATGACTGTCAAGGAACCGTCCTTGTCTATTTTACATCGCGCCGACGGGTCATCAAAATGCGAGTGCGATGGTCATTCGGTCCTTGGATCTGTCAATGGACCCATTGAAGTGCAACGAAGGGACGAGCTCCCTGAAGAGGCAGCAATTGAGATTAATGTCCGCCCAGCTGCGGGCGCGGGAAGTATGGGCTCTTGCTTTTACAGTGCATTCTATACAACGAGCTCATTGTATCTGTAGGTCCTACTGAGCGGCATCTGGAGTCGTTGTTACAGTCTACGCTACGACATGTTGTCATGGTGCAGAATTACCCGCGAACTCTCATCCAAGTAACGCTGCAAGTCCTGAATAGTCCCGACATCGACGCCACTCTCACTTCAGTATGAAAACACCTTTATATCGTAGTTAACGGCTAGCTGACTGTTCTATTTTGCGCAAAGAACCTGAGTGTTCTCCCGGCCCTTCTGCAAGCCTCATTGCTCGCGCTACTATCGGCTTCGATTCCTCTCATTACAACATACACGACAACTGCTTTTGGCGTGACACCTCTGGGCGACTTGGCCTCTACCAGGACACTCAACAGCCAAACCAAGTATGCCTCATATCATGTTTTTGCTTTCACTAGCCAGGGCGATTTGCTTTTGGCTGAAAGCGAAGGTTCATTTGAATTGGATACTTGGCAAAGAGCATATGCAGCTGCAGAAGAGCAATGTAATGGAAAGAAACTGGATAAAGATAACGATATCGTAATGGATCAGCAGGGAGATAGTCTGCAGGAGCGATTGAAGATCACATTGGAGAACAAAATCGAGTTGGACAGGCAGTGGAAGAACCCATGAAAGACCATTTCTCGGTTCAAAATAGAGCCATTGTCCATGCATCTTTCACAGTGTTGAGAAAAAGCACGGACTGACACAGTTTTGGGGGTTTCCTGAAAGATTATCAGAAAAGCTTATCAGAGCAATAAATTTCCACGGACGGGACTGCTCTAGACCTCTTCTACCTAAGCTTCGAAGACTCATCTGAGTACACCAAGGGCTACGTGGACACGTACGCTGATACAATGAATACCTGGTGAAGCCGTCGCTAATGGCTTCGAGTTGTTTGCTATATACTTGTCAGCAAAAAACCTATAACAACAGTGGGAAGCCAGCACATGCAAAAGGTAATGAATTGAGTAGCAGAGGCAAGACGTTTGGCGGGTATGGAAGCTCCTCGATTTGACGTCGAAAGACCTTAGCCATTTGGATGAAATTTATTTTGCAAAACTACCATTCAGTCCACAGTAGCTCCTTATCCGATCATGAGGCTATGCTAAGGTACATTGTTGGTTAAACGGGGTAGTTCGTTAGGAGGAAAAGACTGTTTTCGTAGTTGATCTCAACGTCCTTCTGTTTCTAGATCTCTTCCAGCAAACTGCGATAGATTACTGGGTATAGGGTACAAGTGACATATGACCGGATAGTATGCCAATTAGTAAGAAAATCTGATTTACATGCTAAGAGCGTGGTTGATGTGATGGCGTTGCGTCAAGTGCACAACTATTTACAAATCTCGTAGCCAGACAACCCTATGGAGGTTTCGCCAATGCGAGAGGCGTACCATGTTCAAGCAAACGAGACAACGATACAATTGTCAATTAAACTCACAACCTTTTTTCCTTCGCCACTTCATCCATTTCGCTGTATTCCAATGCAAAATCCGTGAGTGTCTCTTTCCCTCTATCTTTGCTCAAATGCGCGTGCGCCGCTGCATACGATGGTTTCATCTCTTCTTCTCGATGTAGTTCCCGCACCCGAAGGTGCCTGTCAAACCGTCCCCACGCACCCTTAGCATCTGTGTGCTCGCTCGTTTCCAGTCGGCGCACGCGAACAGCATGGTGGATTTGCTGTTTCTCAAGCCTTTTATTTCGTTCGTGCGCTTCCATGGCAGGGATCTTATTACTCTGAATGCGCGATTTGGGACGATGTGTTGCAAAAGCTGCTTCCTCAGCAGCATAGTCCCGGAATGGCATACTACGCCTTTCCCTCACGACGTGTTTGCTCATTATCTTCGCATTGTGTTTGCGGAAGAGACCAGGTATTTCCCTCGCGATGAATTTGCGGAACCTCCCAGGTATTCTATGAATGCGAGGCAAACCGGCTGCCTTCCTCTCGGCATGCTGGAACATTGCATTTTGGCGGGCGAGGTCAGGTTGCAAGTCGCTTGCTGTTTCACCGCGAGGACTCGCCGGTGTAATCTGCTTTCCAGACTGCGTTTTCGAATGCGGGGCATCTTCCGTACTGATGGCAGAGTTAGATCCAGCTGCGGGGGTAGCTGGATATTGTTGCGAGCTCAAGTCTGAAGAGATCCACTGGTTATTTGAAGCTATGGTAGTAAATCTACGAGTATTTTGCAACCCAACTGTTCGCGCAACGGTCGAAGCTGATGATTTGCTTGTATAGTATGCTCGTGATAGCATGTTGGAGCGGAATTTGCCAATGATTGTCAAGTCCCCCTTTTTTATTCGAAATGGAGAAGGGGGAGTAGAGAGGTCGTGTCTCTTATTTAAGATACTGGCTCCAGAACTGTTGTCTGTATCAGAGCTCTTTGCTCCAAGTCCTGGTTGAACGGAACCTCTTTCGGAATCATCCCTCAAATAGCTACGTGAGGTCAGATGTGCATAAGGTACATCAAGATTGAACGAATGCCTTCCAGTTGTGTTTTTTGAACTATGACCTCGTAAATGTAGAGCGGACTCGGTCAGGATCTTGCATGCACCTTTACAGATGGTGAATTGAGCCTTATTGTCGGGAAGCTCTGTCTGCTTGGGTTGTCGTTCATCAATAGTGCTTGGCACCACCCCCAAAGAGAGTTCTTGCGCTTCGACTGCCTCTATTCTTGACTGCGAAGCAAGCTCTGTGGAAGAAATTTGAGCTTGAGTAAGTGGAACGAAAAATTGGATCATGTCGCCAGGTTTTGCGATTTGTGTCAGAATTTCTTCACTGGTAACGCGTATTGGGTCTTCGTCTGCAGAGTCAAAGTTGTTGGACAGCTCATCTCCCGGATCCAATGAAATAAGACCTGCCTTCTTTCCCCAGTCTCCACCTCCACTAAGCACACGATGTAAGCGCGAGCCGGCCAATAGAGCAGAATGGATAGTGTTAGGTATGGTCGGGACCTTACGGGTCCAGTTCACTTTGATCTCTCTCTGAATTATTTGTGCGTCGTGAGCCGAGTAAAAAGGAGCAGCAAAAGGAAACTGTTCCCAGGTGGAGTACGCTTCCATATCTAACTTGTAGGACACAAGAAAACCAGGGGAAACCAGCGCCCAGACAGCGAGGGCACGGGGAGCCTCTTTGCGGACATTGAAGTATTTCGAAATCGCAGTCTGAAGCTCTGAAGATGCTGAGATGAGGTCGAATTCGCCTTCCAGACCGAGCCTGAGCTGGCGCACAACATTACCCATGGACGCATCGACTACTCGAGGCAGGGTCAAAGGTATAAGCTGTACAGAAAGGTCTCGTGTCTGGCGTCCCGTTCGGCCGCCAAAACTTGCAGGTAACTGCGATGGCCACGTGATTGTTGCGGAAGTCAAGTCTTCGGGAGCTTGTGATTGATGCCACCCTGTATGCTCGTCTGTAACTTGCCATTCACTTTGATACAGGGTCGCCGATTTACCAGTCTGAAAGATGGTATTGGCAAGTGGCAGTCCGACAGTAGACGAGGAAGAAGGCCAATTTATTCTATCAAATTCGGCCATACTCAGGTCTGCTTTTTTGGAGAAGAACATGAAGTTGAGACTTTTCTTGGCATCGACTCCCTGGTCGTCCTCTCTCCGAACGTATACGTTATCGTGATCTGTAAGCAGATAAGCAACGCCATCGCATCCATTCAGAGGTCTGATGGTTTTCGGAAGGTCAATCTTTGCATTGTTCCCAGTAAGAGCGAGCTTGTCAACGACAGCTACCAAAACACGCATCGTGCCATGGGTGTGAGGGGCAAAGATCCTCCGAGGATTCGCTTCGAAAATACGGGAAAGTGCTGGACGAAGGAACGCAGTGCTGTCCAAGAGCCAGCTCGCAAACGGGGGGGTCACGAAGAAAACGCAAACCGGTTTCCATAGTGGTGCAGTAAATGGAGGAAGGGGATCTATTCTCTCCACGATATGGATTGGCTTCTGATACAAATCCTGTCAGCCCCTGCTCCTGGAAATATGAGATTGATCAGGACAGCGTACGGTCAGTTCTGGCTGATGCGCCAGAATCGTCGTCACTCCATACTGAAGTGGGAGTCGTAACGGCTGTCTCCATGCCGTACTTTGGGGTCCAGAGACGGGGGATCCTTCAGAGATAGGGGATCGTAACGAATGATAACGGTGTGTGGTGGTTAAGAAACGGCGCTGTTGCAGGCCTCCAGACGTCCTCAAATGTCTCGCCCATGGGTAACTGCGCGTCGCCGCCCTCGTGGGCATTGGAGTTCCGTCTTTTTGAGTACGACTGCATCACGCGCCTATCCACTATTGAGGCGAAGTGGACGGGCGCAGGGGCGGGTGACGTACTAGGCTTGGCACAAAAAGGCGATACTCGATTAGGGGTAGTGCCTCCGATTGGACCCTGGCAAGCGTTCCTGTCAAGATGCGTTGCCTGTCAGACTGAGCGACGTATGCATTCGCGTCTTTCTGCATTCATCCTGTTGGTCCATACCCTCTCTTTTCCCTACTCCTCGCGACTCCCAGGTCTGCAGTCGTGAATGGAATCTGCAGGTCAGGGTTGATTCGGTATGTGTTGGCCTTCCTGCCACCCAAAATCCATGTGTTACAGGAGGACGGATCCCCATCAACCTCCTTCGGGGATTGCACCCCAGATGCTTGGCATCGTTGGATTTCGTATTGCGCATCGTTGCATGGCTTCTGTATTTGACGCGATCTCGAAGCTAACAGAAGACTTGTATAGAGACTCTAGTGGTCAGCAGGCTGGCTGCGATTTCGCGCCCAGATATGCCCTCTGCACGATCATTACGACGAACCAATCCTATAACCATACTCCTGGCCGGTATCCTCGTGGTCGGATTCCTCTACTTTCTGCTATCGCCAATTGAAGAAGAAACGCCGATAGGGGGTGCGCAGTCTGTCCACCCTGAAGATGCAGCAGCAGCAAATCCTCTATCTCCACCATCTCTACCTTTTAAGAAGGCAAAGACCAAGGAGGGAGAGGCACCGCCCGCACCGCCGGTAGTCCATTATCACCTGAACAATCTTACCACATCTATCGATCCTATTGCGCGCCGAGAAACCATCCTCATCCTCACACCCCTTGCTCGATTCTATCAGGAGTACTGGGACAATCTCCTCGAACTCACTTATCCCCATGATCTCATTTCGCTCGGCTTTATCATACCCAAGGGCCGAGAAGGCAATGCGGCGACTGCTGCCCTCCAGGCTCAAATAACAAAGACCCAATCGGGGCCCACAAGGAAACGTTTTGCCAGCATAACTATTCTAAGACAAGATACTGAGCTGCAATCGAGCCAGGCAGAGTCTGAACGACACAAGATGGCCAACCAAAAAGCACGGCGAGCAGCCATGGCCAAAGCAAGGAACAGCTTAGTCTTTACCACATTGGGACCCACAACCTCTTGGGTACTCTGGATGGACAGCGATATCATAGAAACTCCATCAAGTCTCATCCAAGACCTCGCTTCCCACGATAAGCCTATCATCGTACCAAACTGTTTCCAGCGCTACTTCAACAAGGACAAGAACGCGCAAGACGTTCGTCCCTACGATTACAATTCTTGGATCGACAGTCCTACAGCGCAGAGCCTGGCGGCCAGTATGGGAAAAGACGATATCCTGCTGGAGGGCTATGCGGAAATGGCTACCTATCGCAGCTTGATGACATATATGTATGACGATGTGAACCCGGAGATGGGAAAAGAGGTAGAGCTCGATGGGGTCGGAGGCACTGTACTTTTGGTCAAGGCTGAAGTACATCGGGATGGCGCCATGTTCCCACCCTTTGCATTTTATCATCTCATTGAGACCGAGGGCTTTGCGAAGATGGCGAGTCGGCTAGGGTGGAAATCGTGGGGTTTACCGAACTACCTAGTAAGTCGCTGGTGGTTCTATATAGTACACCCCTTCAAAACTAACGTAGAGCTCTAGGTATTCCACTACAACGAATGATTTGTGCCAGGAGTAAACAGGCGGATTGGTATTTTAGCGTTTTGAAAGGCGTTAGGGGGAAGTCGAGCCCAATGGGCTGGCTCTGTATAAATATGCGCCTTGGTGGTTGGAGCATTGCATATCTTGGGATCTGAGGGTCATGATTTAGACTTAAAAGCGATAGCAATGCTATTCACTCTGTTGCAACGATCGAATGGAACGCCATCTGACTGACTAGCAAGCGAATTCTGTAAATGTCTCACAATTTAACCATCATGCAGATATCTCGTGATACCCATATTTGCTCCGAATTCGTGTCCCCTACTATGTTAGGGGCAATATGGCAGCCATCTATCAAGCTACTTTCGCAAAGCTCATGCAGAAACACAAAATGCATTCAGAAGCGCCAATCAACAGGAACGCTAAATTTCAAACGTGCTGACCCAATGCCCTATAACGACTTTACCCTCCTCGAAAGCTTGTCTGCGCATCCTTACGACGATAGCCGCATGACTGTGCCGGACTTTGTGTATCCATACCCTGTATTTCGTAAAACCCACCTTATCAAGTGCGTCAATCATCGCAAACTGTTCCGGCGTCAGCGCCAAAACAGGAAAATCCGTATCCGCCACTGTCAGCGACCGATGCAGATGGTCATTCGCAGCCTTTTCCGCCCTTCGGATAGCCTTGGTAGAGTCATTATCCCGCTGCAACAAGGGCTTGCTATTCTCCGAACCGTCATCACTACCACTTTCGTCCTCGCCCTCCTCTTCTTCCACCTCTTCCTCGTTCGCATCCTCCGCCGCCCCATCCAACGTATCCTGCCTCGTCCTTGCCTCTATTCGCTCATACACGCCCTCCATGCGCTGCTCCATCCCGCGCACCATCAGCGGAATCCGATACCTAGCCGGCGCACCCATCGCGCCCCTGCCCGCCTCATGCAGTCGTATCCGGTGCCGGCTGCGCACGAGCTGGACACCGCTGTTCAGCAGGAAGAGCACGGAGCCCAGAGGCAGGACGAGCAGCACGAAGGCCATGAAGGGCAGCTGGCCAGCCAGCGCGCGGGACTGGTTGTACAGTGCGGCGACGGCGGTCGGGGGCGGGCCGTCCTTGCGGGCGACGGGGTGAGTGGGGTGGAGCAGGATGGGATCGTAGCCGGGGAGGAAGTTGAGGTTGAGGGCGTGGATGTCGACGAAGGGGTCGGTGCGGGCGATAGCGGAGGAGTAGTAGACGACGGAGCGGTCGTTGACGACGTTGGCGTAGAGGGTGCGGTGCTTGAAGGCGGCGAGGGCGCGGAGGAAGATGGAGTCCGGGTCGGCGAGGATGGCGAGCAGCGGGCGCCCAGTGTCGCGGAAGTTGTCGATGGTGAAGAGCTGTTGGCCGGAGACAGAGAGGGTGCGGGCGCCCATCACGTTCCAGATCTTATTGCGGATGCCAAGCTTGGGCGTGCGAACTCCGAGGTGGGGGGAGGCGAAGGTGGTAAAGTTGACGGGCTGTATCCTGTCGAACCACCCGTGGGAATAGAGGAGGCCAATGGCATAGCGTGCAATCAGTCCGCCTAAGCTGTAACCCACTATGCTGATCTTCGTGATGTTGTTCCCGCGCTCCGCGAGTTGCTCGAGCGTCTCCTCAATCTCATGAGCGACGCGCTCGCCGCCAACCTCTATGCCATCGTAGGTGAAAGAATCCGAGTTCGAGCGGGCGACGAGGATGTGCAGTTCTTCTGGATACTTGTCGCGTAGTGATTTGGAGAGGTAACTAAGGTGATTCGGATTGCCCCATAGTCTGTGTGAGTCGGGGTTAGTCGTATCCAAAGAAGCGTAGGTGCGAAGTCAATGTTGAATCTGGACGTCGGACTGACCCATGTATCAAGACCACGAGATGCGTCGCGGCATCAGCTGCGTCGAGTTGAGCTTCTTCGATCTTTGAAGCATTGTTGACAGCACTGCGACCAAAGCCGGTCCAGGAAAAGGGTAGAGAAGGCATGGGGAACGCCACATGGGCGCTCCAACAATGGAGGCGTCAGGATAGATTTAAAGCTGCGATGTGATGACGATTTGACGGGCGACCAGGATCCCGAGCGCCGAAAAGGCCTGCTGATGCTGATCCACGCTTCCGCGTCTAACTGCACAAGCCTTTGGCTTTATGCAGGTACCTCCACCACAGCACCCGCTCGACAGGAAAGCCTAGCGCACGTGAATCTTCATACAACCGCTGCGGTCTTTCGATAAGTAGGTAGTTCCGGTCTCTGCTCAGGCAGGCAGCCGAGAGCCAGAAGCATGAACAGGCTCCAGCTGTACTAAGCTGTCTGCTGCGCCCGTATCCTGGAAGCACGTCCAATCTTTTGCGGGCTTCATACCTAGCTAAAGACAACACGCTCGCGTCTTCACAAAGCGAGTTTTGTTTGCAAGTAAGCGGAAGAAACAGTTTCTTTGGTGGGCTCATTTGCTTAACATTGCCTTTTGTCCACCAGGTCGAGAACTGACCATCTGTCGGCGCGCGACCTGCTTTAGATGATCAGACAATATTGGAGCATGGCAGTCTGATGTTTACCACCTCTTGAGCGCAGTCAAACTATCCGGCATGTTTTCTGCTACGAATCTTTTCAAGAAGATTGTTTGTCCACAAGGGCCTTCATGCCTGCTCCCGAACTGCATATTCTCACACGAGTTTGACCTTGGCTTGCCCGAAAAAGAACATGGTTTTATCAACCAAGAACAAGACGGTTTCCGAGACAGGACCAGAGTCAAACGACAGAAAATTGAGGACAATGCTGCTTTCGCGTCCATGCCCACCAAGATCGATGGTGCCGTGCCCATCGAGGTCGCTGGCAAAACCTTGCTAGGTCCCCATTCTGACAAGGCCACTGCCAGCACAGATCAAAAGATCAAGGTCCCTAACAAGGTCCTCCATTCTGCTAAGAGGGCTATCTCGCCACCTCCTGCTCGTGAGAAGAAAAGAGCCAAAACGATCAGCTCCAACCTCAAAGCACTTACTCCTGAGAAACCCATATCCCTCAATCCTCGACTACTCACTCACGACCCTGCTGGCCACGACAAAAGACGCCTCTACATTCAGAAGCTCTACGAGAGCTTAGTACGCTTGAACGGGTTCGTTGTCAAAAGCAAAGATCCCACGAACAAGCAATTCATCTTGACCGATAACGAATTAAAGCAACTTGCTCTAGACGAGGAGGAACGTTTTGCTACCGAAAACGCATCAGTGTACGCCAACGTGATCAAGCATCGATTGGTGGCCTATTCACGAATGTCTCTTGAGGACTGGCTGGCCACTCGACGACCCTCACAGCCAGACAGTAAATCTAAGAAGACCGAGATGGAAACTCCTTATCCTCCCTTTCAATCCGAGTTGACTGCGGAACAAGAACTCTTGATATTACCGCGTCTCAAGGCTTACTTACCTCAACTTTCTCATGAGGGATACGTGGTCGATCAAGTATCTGACGCGGATATCGCGGCAGCCCACAAAGGCGTCGTTGATAAGGATTACATGGAGGAATGCGATCAGTGCCACTCCAAATTCCAGGTATACACCGAACGCCGCCAGTCTGATGGAGCCTTGACCTCCAACGGACCCTGTGTCCACCACCCTGTCCGGGCACAATTCCCACGCAGGGACCAGAACAAGAAGGGTCAAGGTAATCACGAGAAGATGCATGCTTGCTGCAACGAGCCAGAAGGATCACGGGGTTGTACGACTAGAGACAACCACGCTTTCGTTATCAGGAAATCACCTGGCAGATTGGCATCGATCCTACCATTCAAGTCGACGCCAACCGCGGACGAGACAAAAGGTAATGGGGGAACGCAGAAGCCAGCAGCAGTCGCCTTTGACTGCGAAATGGCCTACACCGTCAACGGCCTCGAGCTCATCCGCCTTACAGCCACAGAATGGCAGACGGGCAAGGAACTTCTGGATGTGCTCGTCCGCCCTCTAGGATCGATCATCGACTTCAACTCCCGCTTCTCCGGCGTCTGGCCCAAGGACTTCCAAAACGCCATCTCATATGAAGGTGTCACGCCACCTCTCCCTTCCCAAGCCGCCAAGGAGGGTGACGACAAAAACAAA
The DNA here is from genome assembly GCA_021031095.1 of Bathelium albidoporum. Classification (NCBI taxonomy): domain Eukaryota; kingdom Fungi; phylum Ascomycota; class Dothideomycetes; order Trypetheliales; family Trypetheliaceae; genus Bathelium; species Bathelium albidoporum. The sequence goes on from JAGFVP010000204.1 coordinate 30,123, forward strand.
AGGAAAGCACTACCCATCGTGCCTAACCCTCAAGCCGCACGGACTCTGCTGCTCTCCCTTCTCACCCCGGACACCCCCCTTATCGGACACGGCCTCGAAAACGACCTGAACGCGGTCCGGCTCATCCATCCGACCATTGTCGACACAGTGCTGCTATTCCCACACCACCGCGGCCTTCCCTTCCGGCGCTCCCTGCGCGAGCTGGCGGACCAGAAACTGGGCTGGAAGATTCAGACGGGTGGAAAGGCGGGGGCAGTGACGGAGAGCAATGAGGGTGGGCACGACAGCAAGGAGGATGCGCGGGCGGCGGCACAGCTGGTTAGGGTTGCGGTGGAACGAGAGTGGAAGACGATCAAGGCCCAGGGGTGGAGGATGGAAGGGGGGAAATTGGTGCCGCCGCCCGAGAAGATAGGTTGAGGTGATTACAGTGTTATTGAGCAGGCTTTCTTCAAGGTTGGGATTCTGTTATGGATGAGCGGAGTCATTTGTTGGCAAGGGTGAGCAGTTGCTGCTCTCGATGGCAAAGTAGACCCAGACGATCACGATGGGGGTTGGGAGGTTTCTTCCATTATCGGGATCATGTACTAAATCGCGAGAGAAGTTGGTGGATCAAGATCAAAGGCTTCACTAGGTCAGTGAGCAAGTTTGGGTAGACAATGAAATCCGAGCGTCATCAACCACCAACCATTCTGAACTACGACATGCTGACTCGTTACTCAAACGCCCGGCGAAAATATCTTGAAATAATGATATTTGCAATGATAATGGATATCAAGGCCGAGAAAGGTTACGGCAGCAGACGAGTCGCGGTTAGCTGACCTCATGCTGTTGGTGTTGGTACCACTTGCAACCGCAGGTAAGCCCAACTTTCTCTCCTGTAGTGCAAACCATACTCGGCTCGAAATGCTGCGAGCGTATCTCGCTCAGTCTCAATCCAACCTCTCTTACGCCTGCAGTCGCTCGCTCACGACAGAAAGGCGAAGCGACGCCAGCATCCACTGGCTCATGGCCAGAGTTCCAAGACGGCCATCCACAGTGGGGCAACACTGAAATTTCGCCTAAAAGTGATTAGATGTCTCGAATCGTGTGGATAAAAAAGTTTGACGTCCAGAACAGAAGGAGAGAGCCCCGCTGCGGTTAGATTTGTGGCGTGAGAGAATCCTGCAGTACTGGCGCTGCAACCTCCGATGGACGGGCGTCAGTGGCCCACGTCTTGGCTGCATGCAACCGGCACAGAAACGAAACACCTCGGCCTTGATGAAAGTTGTCCAGAAAGAGCGAAGGTCGCATAGGTATTCTACAGCAACCAGGGTGCATCAAGACATGGTGATGGTGTATGTCTAATCCCTAGATAAATCTCGCGCTGCTCGATTGATGGCGAGATGTTTCATGCGCGCCTCTGGACATGTCGTTGATGGGATGGTAAATCGCGATAAGCTTATCAACTCAAGCGCCCTTCATCCTTGATGCCCCTAGGATGTCCCGACCAGCGCCTGGTGAAGGAAACCGGCCGGCATGGCCGCTTGGCAGGATCAAGGTTCGAGGCAAGCGAAGCTCCGATCTTGCGCGTGGGGCAAACGTCCGGCCGCGATCAGTGGCCCGGCACTTCGTCCAGGCTCTGGCGTGGATGGAGCCAGCGTTTATCTTCCTCGGCGTCCCCTGTCAATCCCTACCCGATCAGAGCGAGAGCTGGGGTTGATAGAGCGGGAAGGACGCAGACGGTGCCTGATAGGGCTTACCGGAGTTGGAATTGCCCTTCGCCGCGTGAAGATGCACTAGACCAGCGACGACTGCAACCTTTTTTCCCAGCGGCTGCAGCTTCGAAGAAAAAAGCTCAGAGATGCTTATGCACCCCTGATTCCGTGCATGGTCGATGATTCCGACAGTGAAGTCTGCGACTCATCATGACCCTCCCCACTCTGACTGTCAAAAAGTGTAAGTGGCTCATTTCCCCCTTTGTTCCAGAGCGGAAATGTGCAGGTGGGTCTGCTCTTTGTCGGCGCTTCCTCTGCTTGCCCTTTCTCGCACTATGTCCGTAAAGAAAGAGGAGGGCTTGGGGCGCGGAGTGGGAATAAAGGCGGCTCAGATACCTGATTCGGGGCTGACGCCACTCGGACTCACGGTTGTTTGAAAACAACGGAGCAGAGTCCTTTGAGCGCTAAGTGTGCCTGCTGACCGTCGCCTTCGCTGGTAACATTTTTCTTCGTCGGCCTGTTCTTGCAGATCCTGAAACAAAGCCATTCCCAAAATTTGGCATCGCCTACAGCTGCGCTAATGCCCTATACACTTTGAGCGCTTCGCATCCCCACCGCCACCGCCTTTCCCATTGGCTATGTTTTTCCATTTTTCGGCCGTTCCTGGCGGCGCGAGAGTGGGCAGCGCGGCTGGAAATTAACAGTGCTGCGGATGATCTGCAGGTACCATGGTCGTCCAGAACGTGGCTCGGTGGGGTGTCTGCTATGCTCATCCCGTCACGACTACTTTATCTGCCCACGCCCACCCCCTCTTTCACAGTAACCGCTCTGCTGCAGTTGACTGTTCCCTACACTCTTTTGAAAGAATTAAGGTCTGAGACCTTTGGTGTCGTCAGGCACTGTCGATCCTTACCATCATTCACTTCAGTCATTCATTTTTGTAGATACACCGGACTATTGCTCGTCCATATTTTTCACTTTGCACCTTGAACGGTCAATTCTGCATCTATATCAACAACTACTTTCATCATTCCCAAGTCTCAGGCCAAAATGCAATTCGCTGTCGCTCTTGGCCTCTTGGCCTCTGCTGCCGCCCCGGCTGCTGCGTCTGGCAACTTCTTCCGCATTCCCTGCGCTGGCCGTCTCGTCGACGAGCGTGCTGACCCCATCATCAGCCCTGATGTAGTCTCTCAGCACGTGCACGAGATTGCTGGTGGCAATGCCTTCAACTTTAGCATGCCCAGCTACAACACTACTCAGCAATCTTCCTGCTCCTCTTGCCCAATCAAGAAGGATCTTTCTAACTACTGGACACCAAAGCTCTATTGGCAAGCACCCAATGGAAGCTTTTTCGATGTCCCTCGTCTTGGTGAAGGTCTTGGTCAACGTGCTGGCATGACCGTGTACTACTAGTAAGTACTACAGTAATGTACTGGTAAATGAAGTATCATTCTAACAAAGTCGCAGTAACCGTGCGCAAAAGGGTCAAGACCATGTCCAGGCTTTCCCAGCAGGATTCCGCATGCTTGCTGGTAACCCCTTCGCGCGAAGCAACCCGGGCTTCGGTGGCAGCAACGGCTCGGCCAACGCTATCAACTGGCAATGTCTGCACAACTCCTACCATGAGCCTGCCACTGGAAACCTGCCAAACAAGTACTGTGACTATGCTCTCCGTGCTCAAATCTTCTTCCCCAGCTGCTGGGATGGCAAAACCCTGGACCCCCCTGATCACTCTTCCCACATGTCCTATCCCGTTGGTCCCAACTATGACAACGGCGACTGCCCGTCAACCCATCCCGTTAAGCTTGTCAACATCTTCTTCGAAGTCGACTACGTCATGAACACTCTCCTCGATGGCTCAGGCAACTTCCACGGCCGTCTCGTCTTGGCACAGGGCGATCCTACCGGCTACGGCCTCCACGGCGATTTCATCAACGGCTGGGACGTGCCTTACCTCCAGGAGAAGATCGAGAGCTGCAACGCCGGTGACGACGAGAGCGCGCTGCCGGGCTGCTTCGGCACCCTCTTCACCAACGACGAGCAGCACCAGTGCACCATCCCGCCCATGGTCGACGAGGACGTCACCGGCGAGCTGAAAGCGCTGCCGGGCAACAACCCCGTGCAGGACGGCCCCAGCACCGCCGCCAACCTGCCCGTCAAGGAGCTCGCCATCCCCGCCACCCCGCCCCCCGTCGACTACACCGACATGACCGCCCAGGGCTGGTCCTACCAGGGCTGCGCCTCCGACACCGGCTCCTCCCGCTCCCTCTCCGGCGCCTCCAAGACCGACAATGACATGACCGTCCAGAGCTGCCTGAGCTTCTGCTCCGGCAAGGGCTACTCGCTCGCGGGTATCGAGTACGGCACGCAGTGCTACTGCGACAACTCCATCCCGGCCTCCCAGGCGCCCGTCCAGGGCCAGTGGGGCGGCTGCTACATGCCGTGTGCTGGCAATGCTAACCAGACGTGCGGCGCCGGCGACGCCTTGTCGCTGTACAAGAAGTGCGATGGCGGCGCGTGCGCGAACGCTGGCTTCGAGCTGGGCACGCCGGTGCCGGATACGGATGGCGGCTCGACGTCGACGAGGAAGGCGAGGCGCAGCCATTTGGAGCGGCATCGTCGGGCCTTGAGGCCGGTGCAGATTGCGTCTTAGGCGCCTGAGCGGGTTGGCTGTCGGCGTGAGCTGGGTGGAGTTGACGGATCAATTGGAAGGGGAAATCTGGGATAGATGTCGAGTTTTGGAGTGGTTGATTGGAGCTAGCACCTTGCATTCTTCCTGATCTTGTCATTGGCTCTGACCCAATTTGGGATGATGATCCCCTAGCTTGGACACTTAACTCATGCTTAACTTCTATTTGCTTGTACATATTATCTTGCTTATCATTGCCCACGCGAGGACGAAGGATATGACCACATAGAATATCTGCAATTTAAGGCGTCCATGGGAATTTGTTCTAACTATCATTGAACTTAGTCTTTGCGTCGGTTGCACCACTGCCAGCAGACCGAGTTGACACCGATAAGACATGGAAAGTTAATTCGCCCGCGCTTTCGGATACTCAAACGTTAATCTCGCCTTGATTGGTGGTCTCACCTCACAGCCCTTCAACGTAACAGTATCACAAGTCAGATGGAGCACGAAATGGATGCTGCAGGGGTAAGGCCACCGGTCCAATTTCTTTCAAGAGCGGTCGGCACCGAGGACTCAGGACATGCTTTGAGTGACCATTTCATTGACCTCGTATTCCTGAATATCCTCTGGCTGGCTGAGATTTTCTAATAGCTATAGTGTATAATGGGCTCGACAAAGATCATTGATAGCTCTTTACCTTTCCTATTTGACTGACCCTTTTGTCGCCTGACCAAGGTTATACAATGCTGAGGTGCTCTCAGTCCAAAGTTTCCCCTTTAATCAACAGCCGTCGCCCCCGTGCTAGATTTACTAACTCCTAGCTAATTAAACACTCCAAAGACCCATGGACCTGGAGTAATGCCTGATGAAAGCCATCAGTATGCGACCAATACCAGAGAGTATTATCCATGGGAGGCGTACACGACCACTTACACACACGACAAACTTCATGACTTGATGCATACGTGTCCGTGGCAAGCTCAGTGAACGCTCCCGTCCAAGGCTTCCCACTGACTTCCGTCCCATCGCTGCTTCCAAATTGCCAACGGCAGCTACGCCATTTGTCCCATTGATCTTGCTAATGCCCCAGCAAGGCTATTTCAAGCTTTTACAAATGTCTGCTCAGGAAGTCGTCCTCCCAGCAAGCGACGCAGAATCACTTCTTGGCTGATATCAGGTCGGGGAGACCTGCGAGCTATTGAGAGCGATCGAGGTGTGACTGCAACAGCTTGGCAATGGCATCGCGGTTAAAAAAATTCGCGTAGTGCAGCGCCGTCCATCCGCGGTTATCCTGAGAATGTACGTCGACCTTGCCGGTGTCAAGCAACAGCTTAACTACAGCTTCGTGCCCGTTGCGTGCTGCCCACCACAATGGTGAACGTCCCTGGTCATCCTTGGAATTAACGTTGACCTTGCCGGTGTCAAGCAACAGCTTAACTACAGCTTCGTGCCTGTTGTATGCTGCCCACAATAATGGTGGACGTCCCTGGAGATCCTTAAAATCAACGTCGACCTTGCCGGTGTCAAGCAACAGCTTAACTACAGCTTCGTGCCCGTTGCGTGCTGCCCACCACAATGGTGA
>JAGFVP010000204.1:36130-55301 GCA_021031095.1 Bathelium albidoporum
ACATCCCTGGTGATCCTTGGAATCAACATCGACCTTGCCGGTGTCAAGTAACAGCTTGACCACAGCCTCATGTCCATGCTCTGCAGCCAGTCCGAGTGGCGTTCCCTCTTGAGAGCGCAGGTTGACGTCGATTTCCTCTCTTTCGAGCAGTAGCTTAGTCACAATTTCATGCCCGTTCTTTGCTGCCCATGCCAGAGGCTGGTACTCGTCTCGCAGGTCCGAACTACTAAAGTCTAGCGTAGAACTTCCTATTAAAATTATGATAGTGAACAGTAATTCATCACCAAGCCGTGATAAGTAGGAGAGTATTGTCCTCCGTCTTGGGTATCTGAAATCGCGCTTGAACAAGTTCTGTCTACATTCTTCCTGGCAATACTGGCTGCACAGCTGATGAAATTGACTGTCCGGCTGGTGATTTGCCATATGGGCTTCCAGTAGTGTTCTCACTGCTTCCTTGCTTCTGGTGGCAAGAGCTGCAAAAAGGGGGGTCCCGTAACGCTCCGCTCCAACTTCTAGACACGACAATACGGACGGATGGGCTTTGATGAGATTTGAATAATTTCTCTCTGCCAGGATGTACAGAAGACTTGCATTTCTTGTCAACTTGGGCGCTTCGTGTTTTTCAAGTGAGTTGTTGAGACCGATCCAGAGGGGAAGCGGGAACGTCCGAACAAAACTTTCCTGGGCAACTCCGCCTCCAGCTGCTGCATCCGCATGGTATAGCACCTGGTGCACGGCATACTCTAAGAAAGAAGATTCATGAGCGCCTAGTGTACGAAGTTTTACAGTGCTCGATGAATCTGCGTCTGGAAAATGCGAGTTGGACTCAGGTCGTTCAGTTTCGTCAAGACTTATGCAGCTGAGGCAGCACTGCTTGAGCCGCTCATGACTTTGGCCTGCAAAATTGTTTCCAAGGTCAGGCCAGATACTTCCGAGGCCGTTGCCCTTTAGAAGAAAGTCTTTCACGGATTCGTGTATGAACTGAACCTTTGGAGCCTTGGTGGTGGTGCTTTCGGTAAGTCCTTTCGAGGAGTTGAGAATGAATCTTTCAGCGACATCTTGTGTAATCCCAGCAAGCTCCCCACTTAACAAGGTTTCGGGTTCAACACCGCATAAAATAGCATGATACAGCTGCCGCGGCTCAAGTGGCCGCTTTGCAAAAAGCACCCACTGAAGGCACAGCACAAGTTCATCTCTATTCTGCGAGTCGCGTGTCAAAATGTCACTAAACAGCTCGTGTAGATCCCTGGGGATCTCCCGAAGTCTTCGTCGAAGCGCGAGCACACGGCCACTGTCGTACTCTTTGTTCAGTATCCCTACAACAAGGATAACCCACATGAAAATGCCAGACGCCTTTTCCCGAAGTTCAGATCGAATCTGCTCGGCGATCTGGCTATGCCCGATTTTCAATTCACTGTCCACGTAATTGATGATATCTTGATCATGGCCCTCCTGTCCTTCAAGAACAATCTCTAGCCCTTTTCTGATTGTAATGTGTGGGTAGTGCCTGCTGGAAAAGCAGACATGGAACCTATTGCCGGCGGATGCGGAAAACTCACCAACATGTTCAAAAAATGATATCATATCACGTATTTGTTGTTCTTCGCATTCATCCAGAGCGTCAATGAAGCACACCACAGAGTGATCTCCAAGGTTTTGTATGGCTTGCTCTAGTAAAGTTTTGAGCGATTCAGAACTCCACTGGTAACTTGGGCTAACGCTTGTCGGGGAGATGCTGAGCGAGTCAAAGACACGCTGGAGAGCAGGAACTCGTTCAAGGAGTTGTAATAAGAGCGACCGGTATGTTCCAGTCGTACACTTCTCCAGATCATCGCCTCGTGCGTTGAAGAAAAAGGAGATGACTATCTTATCTTTCCATCTCCTACGTGCGCTCGCCAGGGCAAACTTCATCAAGGTTGACTTTCCGGTTCCGGGTTTCCCTTTGATCCATAGAAAGCCATGATGTTCACTTCGCTTAGCGACATTAAGCCAGTCACGATATTGAGCATTTCCTAGCAGCCATTTACATGTCTTTGAATGAGCAGCCTTGATGGTCATCTGTCGTGCGTCAATTTGGTCAAAACGCAACGATTCCAGGAGCATTTTTTGTTGTGCTTCATCGAGTAGCAAATCTGCGCTTCTTACAAAGCTTTTTGAAATGGAACCTGTCATCCTGCGGAGAGCTAAGGCAACTTTCTTGTATTCTCCGTCAACGAGTCCCGCAAAGCGACACATTTCGGTGTGATCGCGTCCAATATGCTCACATACTTCGATTTCAGGGAGGTTCAGAGAGGAAGATACGTCCTCAACAACCTGATGTTCTGATTAATTAACGAACCACATACGATAACGTGCTTACCTTGTGACCATTCAGAAGTTTGATGCCGAGTTGCTCCTGGAAGGAATGGATGACCCACTCTTGCTTTTGGGCCATCGGACCGAATATGTCTCGCAGCTCTTTGAGGCGCTCTGACGTTGGCAAAAGCGTATTGACAATCTGCTCGTTCACGGAGAAGCCGACAGCCTTGATGACCGTCTCAGCAATACGGTGCAAAAGGCCCCGAGGGTCCGCGCCGCCGTGCGGGGAGCCAAAGAACATGATCCCTCTTGTGGACTCAAAGATGTCCCGCAGGTGGGACTGGCCTTGACAACAAGCACTCGATCTCCGTAGCATTTCTTTGGTCACAACGCCGCCCAGACTGTGTACAATGAACAAGGCAGGCCTCAACGGACTCTCGCGACGCTCAGCCTCCAGAGCAACTAAGAAATCCCATGCAATATCATATACTGTATTCCTGTTCACGGGAGGCCCCAGCTTGTGCCTTATGTGTGTATCATACCCATACACCAAGACGCGTGCATTTGGCACAGTATGTGGAAGGAGGTCTCTCGGCCAGTAAACAGTACTTGATTTGGGAAGCAGACTGAGTTTTCGGATTTTTGAAGGCGGCTCGGCTGTTTCCCCACCGTTCAGGGTTTGACCCCGTATATCTCCCTTCTTGTGACTCCAGGTGCGCTCCGGGTGGCCAGTGAGTCCATGGACGAATATGATACTTTGAAATTAGCCCGGAGCAAGTAATGGAGATTAGAAGCTTACTCTAAGTCTGGTTCCTTTGGGTCGACTACCACCGTCAAGCCAGTCGAAGGAATCGACTGAGGGTAGCCCGGGTCACTTGAACCCTCCATGAAGCCTTGCTAGCTTTTGAAGCTGCTATACTGTGGGTTTGAAGTACTCTGCTTCACGCAACTCCGGACAAACAGGCAAATCCGATGTAACGAGGTTGTAGAAGGATGCTTATGAAACAAGCACAATCTTTACCTAGCAAGTCTTGTGAGGCTTGAACACTCTCAACCTACCTTCAGTGTGACGAGGCTGGCAACGTCGGCGAAGCATTTCCGTGCAGGACGTAACAGGCTGCAGCGTACGGGGCACCGCCTCATTGCATGCCTTTAATGTACCTTCGGAACACCTGGGACTCATGCATGGCCTGTTGTTATCGATTTGATCGTACATGGTAGACATCCCACGCCAATCTAATTGCGTGGAGTACCACAAGTTGCTTCACATATTGCCAAGCCTTCGACTTTCCTGATTTCATGATACTCCGTCAGGCGGGTGAAAGAACCAAAGCTGCAAAAGCGCACGAACAGGCATTTTGTTAGGAGACTTTTGAGTGGCTAGCAAGGCCGTGCTTTGGCTGATCTTGCAGGTTCAGGTTAGTGCGTCAAAGCGTCCCTTGTTCTGCTAGCGTTTGAAGAGATACAACAGAGGGTACAGCAAGTAGGCTGAGCGTTGCAACAGAAGCAGATGACGCGATCAAAAGTGGCTCAAGATTTGCAGCGACTTGGATCAAGTGGGGATTACCCTCACTGTTCAAGCCTGTGGTAGTCATGTTCGACAACCATCAGGAAATAGTCAAAATTGAAGGGTCAGTCTCACACTGCCCGCGAATTCCTCACCAAAAATATTTACTAATTACAGAGCTCAATACACAACATCTCAAAAATTTCTAAAAAATAACCTTCAGTATATTTAGACCTCCTAGAATCTGTTGTGTTAATTTTATAAAATTTGGGAAATGTTTTGAATTGCTCTCACCAAAATGTGGTGAGAAAAAGTGACCCCTCAATGCTGACTACCCCCTGATGAACTGCGGCTATGGTGATACCGGAGTGGTCTATTGTAAAATATCAATGTGAAGACTAAGGTACTCCCATCAAACTTTCCCGAGAGAATCGTCTCTAACATATATTAGACATATAATGTTCAAAGTGACTTCATATTTTGGCAGAAATTAACGACTACGAACTCTCGAGTGCCTCGAAGGCCCGCAGCACTCTCGTACACTACTGCAACACTGACGGCTTGACATCCGTACTCAGTGGGTTCCCAGTAGAGATCAACATCGAGCCATTCCTTACAATCGTTGCGACAAAGAAACCTGCCATTTTTACATGATCCAGACAGAGTTTTTGAGACGTCATGCTTAGATCTCGCATATCTTTCCTTCGGGAAAGGACCGCTTATCTCATGTGTCCATGGTGGGTTTCGAAAGCGTACCCGTAGCACTCCGCCTCATGGCCAAAGCATTGATCTCCGATCTCTCCAGGCCATCTTCAAGCTTCGAAACTGCATCGCTCGTTCGCTTCTTCTGTCTTGCCCGTTCCAATAGCATCCAAGCCGCGCAGATCGCAAACGTGAGCAGCGTTAAGGGCACCGCAACGGCCCAGTAGACCCAGAATTTCGGGCTTACAACACCTTGGCCCTGCTGTTGCCGTGGTGTGGAGTTAGCTGGGGTACTGCTTGGAGATGAAGCGGTGTCCCAGTCGAAGATGGTCATGGAGAATAGTGTTGCGACAAATGTTCCGGGAAGGAAACACATGGTCAGCACAGCCAGGATCTTCATCGAAAACGAGTCACGTTGGCTAGCGGCAGCGATGATTTTGGCATCTCGGGCAAATTCATGGCTGTGGATGGCATCATTCTGAGCGATGAGGTTGAAAAGCTGTATGAGCAAGATAACAATTAGTGCTGTGCGCAGTGCTGCCGCCTTTTTATACGTTTTTGTTCCCCAAAAAGAAAAGGATGACGAACTGCATTTAATTGGATACTGATGCGTTGCTCGAAAAACTTCGCGTCAACTTCTTGCATCTTCGCCCTTCTTCGCATTAATGTGACATGTTTCTCTATTGTCCTACCAGCTTCATTGAATTTTCTGTCATCCCCTTGACTACAAGGAAGACCCTCCGGGTGCACCTCTCGTAGATGCAGTATTTGTTCAAGAATGAACTCATTCAAATCCTGAATAACTTGGACTTTTCTCAGAACTGATGCGTACTTTGATGCGCAGCCGCTCATTTTCGCCGAAAGCGCTGATAAGTCTCCACTTGCGCCCTGTTCTCTGCGGCCAGACCAACGATGAAACCCAGTCCTCACTTCCGTCTCCCGCACTTCTTGTTTGATCGCATTCTGCGTGGAGTTGATCTCGGAGCTTAGCAAGACACTGCAGAGAAAAGCAGGCATCATATCATGCTCCATAAAGGGCCAGTGGACGCTGAGTAGCTTCTGGAACGCCAAGAGTTGCGCTCGCCCAGCGAAGCAGACCCCTTGTATGCAATTATTGGTTTCGTTACGAGACCAGAGGAGTATGATTTTGGGATGGCAGCAAAAGGAATAACTCCGAAAGTTGCATTTTGAGTTTTGCTGCGGGGGAAGAGCTGCGGCGCCTGCAAAGACCGTACTGTAATAGCTGTAGGCTGACTTAAGACCGAATGCATCCAGAACCTGGTAGAGTGAAGTAACAGAGATATCGTTGCGGAGCTCTGCTGCGTTGCGATCGACCAGAACCATGCGGCAGATGGGAGGAGGACGGCCCAGCCAATCCGACTTTTTCTTTTGAGGGACAAGTTTGAGTGAATGCGCATTTCGTTGGGTATCTGTCCAAACTTCGCAGACCTTGATGTCTTCCCGATCTGTGAAGAGATCATGGCCCCAGGTCTGTTCAGTCTGACCTAGGTGTTGGAAGAGGTCATCCATATCAGCCTGTGAAGACATCCTGTTAAGGTGGAACAAGAAATCAACTTGGTATCAGGTTTAGTCATGAGTATTTCGAGCACAGTCAACGCGAGAAGTGCGAGATCATCGTAAGGAACCTGATCGGTATTATTTGTTGCACTTACATTAGGCAGGAGCTGCAATGATATTAAAGAATCCAAAATTGCTTGCTGGCATGCTCTGAACCATCAAGACCCATTAATTTGCCGTCATCCTCAGCTCGTTCGACTTTGCGTGCAACAGTGATGACAGTTTGTGAATAAAGTTGGACGAGTCAGCTACCAGGATGGCTTAATCTGACTCCATGTTCCATCAGTCTGGGGAGAGTAAGAGGTTCTTAGAAATATTCTGCGCCGTGTGGCTGTGCAAGGCTGTTCTGAAGGAGCAAATGACATAGTCTAGCTCCTGATTACAGCTTTCAAGCTCGCGATCATCGTCGCATGTAGTCTTTACAATAGAGCTGCGGAGGCTAAATGTTCGCTACGTCTCAAAGTATCCTTGCATCAATTGTTCTACGAGTATCCTAGAGCCGACTCATGGCGCTCTTTGCTCCCCGATGGTCATGCAGCGAACCAAGCATTGCGGCGTACTTCCTAAAATATCTCCTAATGTCCACACGAGCTCCAACCCATGCATCAGCAAATCTATCACGATTGCATTCGTTCTAAAATGCTTATTTACATCGTCTCTTCTTCTAGGTCTAATATACTTCTTGCCATCATCTGTTGCAAGCGTATCTCAAACGCCTTCCCTATTCCAGGCATAATGTCTGATAGTGCTTTGAACATGTCCGCTAACGATTCGAATATTTCGTCGAAAACATCCTCATCGAAATCGTCGTTCGACGCAATAGCCTTCTTCGCGGCCGGAGGTGGAACCGCTTCTGGCAGCCCTTCTAAATTAGGTCCGAGATATCTCTTGAGCCGCTGTGCCTTTGGTGACGAGCTTGCTCTCAATTCCAAATAATTTCCAAAGGGATCTGCATAATCCGGAAAGACATACCACGTGCGGGCATTTTTAAAGTCGTCGACGAAGAAGCGCGCAAAGAACCTCTCCATGTCTTCCTCGATCCAGCCAATGTCCATGGCTACCGACCAGCCAAAAGTTGTCTCTTCTGGCTGCGAAGGCTTTTTGTGGTGAAAAGTATAGACGGCGACAGGAGTTTGACACGCAAGCCCTCGGTCGCTCGTCCCCATAAAATCATTGATGAGTTCATCGAAATCAATGCCCTTCTCCGCAGTTTGAGCCATCATCTCCTTGAATTCATCCCAGCTCTCAAATGGGAAATAGCCCTTTGTTGCGGTTCGTACCATAGCAAAGGCCCCTTTCTGAGCCCGCTCCGATGCAGTTCCAAATTGAAGCTTATCAATAATCTTTTGTTCAATCTGTTGCATCATGTCTTCTACGGTTTCGGGGGGTAATTGCAAGTCTTTCTCGTTCATGACTCCTGCTACATCCTGAAAATTATGGAAGATAGGTACCATTTCCTTGACCGGCCATACTCTGCTGCTTGACCGGATTTGGTGTTCGTCGATAGGGTTTGCATGAACGCTTTTGAGGTGTCCTCCGGGTCGTGTCCCAATGTTGAAAGAGGTTTCCAGAATATCGCCCGTATCGCTCATGGCTGGAGGGAAAGTCCCTGTTCCGGTAATCACCACGATGGCGTCGGAGATTTGTCCCATCGCCACCGAAATAGCCGGTGCAGTGACGCGGAGGATCAACGGATCACAGGCTCGAGTGCTCGCACTGGCGCTGCCGATATTAATGGCACCATGGCTCAGTACAACCGACTTGACACCATAATGCTCAGACACTACGATATTGCAATTGCTGTCAAGCAGCTCGCCACATGATGTACAGCGACATTCGGATGGGAGAAACGTCAGATGCTGGCGCTCAAATTCGACAAGGTCGGGCAACTTAAATTCATCCATTTCCACGGCACCTTGTCTCGTAAGCCTATAGATCCTGAACTCCTCATCATCAATGTCATAAGATGGCAGAGAATTGCTTGTGATCTTGAGTGACGTGCTTTTTCCCTGAACAAGGTCGAAGACAAGGACAGACCTTGCGTCTCTTCTTTCAGCGTGCGCCATGATAAAAGCATTCTTGGCAGCTGAGCGAGCTTGTGCAAGCAAGTACCGGCCACTGGGGGAGAACTTCAAGCCTTGGGTTGAATCGGTCTCTATCGACAAAGGTTCCGCGATATTAATAGGGGGTTGCTCGGACGCGATATGGGAGATCCGTAATTTGTGACCAGGAATGAGTGTAGCGAGGAGAGGGAGGCTGGAATGAATTGCCCAAGCAATCATAGGCTCTTCGGGCTCGCTCTCCTCGGTACCTCCTGCTGACAATGTATACAAGGACCAGACAATATGATCGTTCCGTTCGTCGTAAATGCAAATGAAGACCTCGTGCTGACGAGCCTCTTTTTGTTTTGCCGAGGATGTGTCCTTCTCGAAAGGTCTTGAAAGTTGAACAAAGTAAAGATCTGCTTGCCTGGTCAACGCTCCGGAAGCGAACCAAGGCCTGTTGACTTGATTTAGCTTTTCTTCGGCACCATTAGAAGTAACAGCATGCTCATAAGCAATCTCGGCAGCTTCGAAGATGGTGCGACGCAAATTAGACGAGTGCGATGTATTTCTGATCAGCGAGGTCGTTTGAGGGATGGTCGGAGTTGCTTTGAGAGGCTGTGCTTGTTGTTTGAAGCTTCCGAGAGCTTTTTGCAGGATGGTGTCTTGAGCTTCTTTCATGAGAACGGCGTCGCCGCTCTGGGAAGGAACAATCGCGAGCTCGAGGTCTTCCAGAGTCAAACGTTCGTTTTCGGTCACAGATGCACGCTCAAATGTTCTTAGGTGTTCAGAATGGCCGGAATAAGAGTGTTGAATCGTAATAATTTTTACAGGCTTCGACTGATCGGCTCGAATGCGGACGAGTTCGATCTGATAGGACTGTTGCCCTTGATAGGCTGCAGGAGGGGTTGAGGTTGTGGGCTTCACAGCAAACTCATCGAAGCCCCCGTAGCTTCTTTCCGTTACTCGAATTTGATACGCATGGGTTTTTTGAGGCGACATGAGCAGAATACGATTCTGAAATATCGCTTTGGTTGGCGACGTATCCGTCAAGACTGTATCTGTAATTCGTAATGCTGCACTCGTCTTGGGAATCTGGCATAAAGTTTGTATCTCTTCTACGTTGCTTGTCACCGTCCGGCCGTTGCGCTGGTGTGTCACTCGCTTCAAGTCGGGTGTAAACTGGAGCAATTTGAGCTCGGCACTAGACATGGGAATTCTACTACCGGCAAGTTAGCGCACACAGCCAAAACCAGACATATGAGAGATGTACCTAGTATCCTGAAGTGGTATGGCAAACTTCAAGGTAGGATACATACCAAAGCCGTCGTGAAATTTCTCAGGTTCAAAAACAAGGATTCGAGCGCGACTTGAAGCAGCGCATTCCATGATCTCTGTTCTTGGTCGCACTCCAGGTGCGGGTTTCCAGGCTGAAGGGACCTGAACAAGTATTTGATTCGTCTCACCCTTCTCTCCAGCTTCTGGGGAGAACGTCGGCCCAAAGCATGGGTTAGCAAGGGCCCACGGAGCAAGTCTCTGAGAATCAGGCGGCTGAAGTATAAGGAGTGGTGTCCAGCTTTCGTTGCTGCAGTCGAAAATGCCAATGGTACCCTGTTGAGGAAGGAATTGTTCCCGTTTTACTACAGCCCCTCGCATTTCCGGCCCAATAAAATTGTGGATTTTGAGTAGCAATACAAAGCGTCCCTTATCACTGATCGTGAGAAGGTGATTGGTTCCTGATAGTTTTATCTGTCTGAAGGGAATATCACCAGATTCTCCTTGCACAGAACGTAGCTCGAGCACGTTTTGGTTCCTGATAGCAGCCCACATGTGGAAGCCCGCTGACATTTTGGAGCAACGGAATCTGCGTTCAAGTCCAAATGACCATTTTCGTTCGAATTTCCCGTTGGCGAGATTGAAGATGCCGTTTGGTAGAGCGAGAAGCGAGGAATCTGGTGAAAAGGCAAGCACATCTAAATCATCGAGATCCCACCTGATCCTTTGTGAGCTTATCGCAACAAGCGGGGTTTCGGTCCAATCTGGAAGACCAAAAAGGCTTGTTTTCGTCGTTCCTGTATATTCTAATTGTATGAGATATGCAACGAAATTGATCCCTGGCACTCCTAGGGTGTCGGCCATTCTGGTGGTTTCATCGTGATTTGCTTCGTTTTCAAGGATCCATGCAGGCCTATCTTTCTTTTCATTGAAGCTGATCTGAAGGCCTTTTCTGATCATTGATTTCATCGTACTTCCTCCTGAGAGCACAGGGTCGATGACTTCAAACAGTGCAGCCAAGAAACGTTTTTGTGGGCACAGAATAGCTTTTTTTAAAGCGAGCGAAAAATGGTCGGGAACATCTTCCTTGGGTAGCGGAATTTCCATCTCGGCGGTAAGAAAATCGGTCTGCATATGGTAGCACTGTACGAAACTACCATGGAGCACATATGCGAAATCTCGATCGGAATCTATGGCAAAACAATTGTCCGGCCAAGATGCTTTTTCTGAGCTCTTTGTGGAGAATGGTCTGGACTCTAGTTCAATAATGTTTTGGGTGCTGTCTTTTTGGATAATCTGGCGAAGACTGTTGTGCTCAGGTAGGAACTGATAGTGGATGAAATGTATCCAAAATGGATGTCTTTCCAGTAATGCGCTCCAGTCGAGCATCAGGGTTTGGAAATCGCGGATCCATTTTCGCATACTGGTTTCTAAGGTATGGTCATCCCTCCACAACCTGTGGAGCATCCAACGCTCGAGGCAGTTGACGATATCCGTAGCAAAATATATGCTGTTTGTCCCATCTCCTGCAAAGTACGACATGACCATTGCACATTTGAGCCAACCGATCGCTGCAGGTGACGGCAGAAAGTCCAAGAGTTGTGTCTCCAGCTCCGCGTCGGTGGATTTATCCGAGTCTCTTAAATGCCGATACCAATTAAACACTGCATAAGAAAGGAGGCCGCGGCCGGCTTGCTTTGTATACGTGTCAACAACAACGTGGTACTGAGAACCATCAAAAGGCGAGAATGTAGGCAAATCTTTGTATTTGAGGCACGCTAGCAACTTGCAGGCAGTTGTTGAATGGGCTTTTGGGATGCCCAGATCCTCATGGGGGTAAGAACTTGGGCTTGCTAAAAATCTCTGCACATCAGGATGAACGAAACGGATCCGGTCCTTTCTTGCTCCGAATGCTTCCATAAGCTGTCCACAGGAATGTTGAATGAACAGCTCACAGCTATCCTCGATCAGATCGTCTTCAGAGTACTCAAAGTCTACAATGGCAAGTCCACTTTTCAACTCATGCCAGGTCAGAGGTCTGTTCGCCGCGAATACCCAACAAAAGGCTTCAGCGCCTTTTATTGCATTTCGAGGGATGTCGAGGTTTCGATTGTAAATGTCGTACAGGCCGTCGGGAAGCCTATCCAGGGTAGTCTGGATCGCTGAGACGGAAGATATTTTGTCGCCTTTCAACTCCTCCAGTGCGAGATTTGCATAGAGCATAATGCCATTGGCTCTCTCACAAATTCTCGAGAAGATATAGTTCCTCGTCTTCTCTGGTTTTCTCCGCAGAGTTGAATGCGTGTCGTTAATCCGATTTCTGACAAATTCTTCCAAGTCTTTGGCCATAAATTCCGAGGTCATCTGAAATTGGTCCATATGTACAGAGTTTTGTTTCAGAAGGCCTTTAATGAGTTCGCTCTCAAAGACGGGTGTTCCGTCGAAGCTTGACAGGAGTAGCAGGCTTGGCTTTCTGAGTCCTGAAGATCGCGCAATAAGAGATACCAGACGTTCCGCCGGCTGCCCAGATGTGCCAACGCATTCGTCAATGCCGTCGACAACGATAAACAATTTCTCGTCCAAAGTTGAGATGACCTGAAAAAGAAGATCCCAAAGTCTCCGCTCAAGTTCCCGATCTTTTTCTCTGAGCGTGGGATTCTGGGCATGAAACGCGTCTATTATATGCGCGGCTTGGTGCTTGACAAATTGGAGACTTTGGGCAAGAAGAGACCTGACCAGAATCATGGAAGTCGTGGGCTCTGGATGGCGATGACAGTAAAAGTATAAGACAACGGAGGCTTTGTCGTTTACTCTCGTCTTCTGAAGGCGTTCTATGGTGACAGAAGCCTGGACTGATTTCCCGCAACCAGTTGGACCTTTAACCCACAAGACGCAAGGTCCGCCAGCTTCAACAAGCTTCGAATACTGTGTTGTGTGAAAGAACCGCTCGCAGGTTTTGTAAGATGCGTCATCACTTTCGAAGCGCTTCTTGAAATTGGTGTCTTGGTCTTCGACAGGAGTCGTAGAGCACAGTCCTTCGGGGAAGAGCCAGTCACAATGTAAATCCTTTGAGCCTTTCGAACGTATGCTGTCGAGCGTAGCTTGAACAACCGTCTCAGTTGACGTCGCTGAGAGCATCACATCATTAGTACAACTCGGAGCATTCAGCAGGAGTGGTGTGGGCCCGGAGAACTCACATAGGTGTGCTACCGTGTATCTGTGAGTTCCGCCATCGCCGTTGAGTCCCGTAAGGGCTCGAGCTATTCCATCCACTTTCGCAGATACATCTGGGTCATCCAAATAGGCAAGCGTATGAGTTCTGACTTCTGTCAACTTTTCCCAATCTGCCAGGCGAATCTTCTCGAGACCTTTCTCGACGTTCAGACGAAAATAAAAGCCTTGCGTCCGAGCGTACTTGTGACCCATCATCTTAGCGTTACGTTCTGAATCAAGGGCTAGCTTCTTGAAGCCCTTGATGAGATTCCTTGGCAGGACAATCTTGTCAAGCAAGTGCGCCTGCTCAACTTGGATGGTATTCCTTACGCCAGTCCCTAGGCTCACGATGCATGCAACTTGCTGCGTTTTGTCAAAAAGCCGCCCGGCTTCTTCATGGAGTTCGTTGATGGGATTGTTTGATCCAACACCGCCATCAATAAATTCTTCTTTCCGAGATTCGGGACCAATCTTGATGCTCGAAAAATAAGTGGGGGCAGCACACGTGGCTCTGACGGCTTCCCAAATTGTGCAGTCATGCTCAGAGGCTCCACTGGTGCAATAAGACCGAAACAGTCTCGTTCTTGGGACATTCAGAGTGGACACAGTGCAAACGAAACTATTCATATTGTAAGTAATTGAGTTTGGCTCTTGTCAAAAATGGGGTAGACCCCAGTGGTTGTCACCTCTTGCAAGAATGGTCAGTTGGTTCTCGCATGGTTGCAGACTCGTCCCCCAATTTTGATGCGACCACGCTTTTAATGATGGTCTCGAAAGTTTTTGCGCTGTATTTGCCGTCCCGCAACCGCTGTTTCTTGCCAAATATTGATCGAGAAAACTTATCATACGATTCAATGGCCTCATCAATTGACATACGCAACCTCCCAAGAAGTACAGCTATCAATCTGCTTCGCATTAGCCTGTGTAGATCATTCCAGCCATTGTCTTGCATGAACATTCGCCTGTTCGGACACCTAAAGAATGCTGCAACGACCAGTGCGGAGATGTTCGGAAGCGTATCAGGTCAAATAGAAAAGTGCGATTGGGTGAGAGAAAGGTTTGGACGGTACATGAAGAGTGTTCCAGTAGGCTCTAAAACTGCATCACATACCCGCCGGTGCTCGTGCCTCCAACGATGTCAAAGTAATCCGCTGGAAGCGGCGACTTCTCGAGTCGCAGGAGGCTTTGAATTCGATCCATTATAGCCTTCAACATGATAAGCTCAGACAGACCACGTATACCGCCGCCATCTAAACATGATCAGCTAGATTCACTATTGGGGATTGCCCTAAATGCAGTGTACCTAGGCAAAGCATACGCAAGCCTGGACTGGAATCCATGACGTCGAGTAAAGCTCTAGGAAACCATATGTGCTCGATCTAAGACGCTTGACCACGCAGAAGAGATGACTATATCAGCGATGTTCCGTGCCATACGGAGTCGAGTTGCTTCAAGCAATAGTACGCGGTTGAGCGCCGGGTTGATGCCTTTCTGCATAAGGTAAACAACAGAAACAGGCGACGGTAAGTATCGTCTCAAAGGCAATTGATCTTAAGCAACTTCAAGAGAAAAGGTTGTCCTTTTTGGTCGCTCCAATTGGGCTTGAGAGAGCATAGCCTTTGCAGACCCAATACTGATCAGCGGCTACAAATGCCTGATCGACGCGACTTAGAAATACTGCGGCCCATTGACCCTCGGCTGGAAGATCAGTGACCCAGAATATTGGTGGAGCAGTGCATGGTATTACGATCAAAGCGGGATACATCAGCTAATGTATTTCGGAACAGCATGAATGGCCCTCCTTTCGCAGAGCTGTGGTGGCTGTGCTTTGTAGCCACCTTCATTAGCGTTGTTGCCTTGCTTAGCGCTGCTGTATCCATTTGCGCCGCTCAAGACTAGAACAATATCTGGCCGTGCCAGTTGTTTGCGTATCTTTGGTGATCATCTCTCTGACCTTTCAATCTGCTGCTGGATCTGACGGTTCAATTATGAAGTTCGAGATTGACCCTTTTGTTGAGCCAGTGAGCGCCAACGACAACGGCGACATTAATGGGACAGCCAATGGCTCGGAAGACAGTGAAGAAAATGGCACTGAACACCTGGATGACCGAGTTGGTCAAAATTGCGAGGTTAAGGAATATGAAGCGCGGTACAACCTCAAGATGGAGCGAATAACAAAAGCTGTTGATCGGAAAAAAGACGCCGACGACACGGAAACAGAGGACAGAAAGTTTGCCATCAAATCCTACAAATACTTTGCTTCGAATGGGCAATTGGAGCGCGAAGAGGTGGAGATCTATTCTCCCCACATTATCAAAGCTCTGCAGACCACAATTAAAGACTATCCAGGAGTATCGCTCTCAGCTGAAATCCTCATCATCTCAGGAAACCCGGAGTGCATATTTCACTATCGCAAAGAACTCGCCAAATACCGAGATGAACTCAAAGATGGCGTTGCTAAATTGCATCTATTTCTCGCTCTTAATTACATGGAACGAGAATTCCGAGGGTCCATCAAAAAATACGAGGTGCTCGTGGAGGGTGCGCTTTCTAACCCTTCTTTGGATCCTTCCATCGGATTTCAAGATATCTGGATGATTTTCAAACCAGGCGAGCTTTTCATCGCAGGCAACGAGGAGAAGCTAGAATTGCTGCGGCTGGATGAGACGACATTTATCTGCGGCTCTAATTGCAAATGGCTAATATGGGGTTGGTGCTTTACCCATGATGGCAACGCTTTTGGATATTGCCAAAAGAAGTTTGAGATTTCTCCATACGATGGAAACAAACCCATCAAAAACCTGCCCGTGTTTCCTCTGATTTATCACTCGGAAGCGGAAGTCATCCGCACACAACTGCTAGACCGCGGCAAGAAGTTTTGCAGCTTAAGAGGCACTCACTATCGGTCTTACGACGGCATAGCATCTGCTCTCGGTAATGAGAGAGACAGAAACCAGTATGGGTTGATGGATAAGTTCCCGATCGAAACAACCACGGTATGAATCTCGAAGAGTTTCGAAGGTAGGCTCTGAGACAGAGACTGACCAATTGTTCAGATTAGTGGTAGGATAGTGGTGGATTGCAGGATGTTTGGTATCTTCAAGTCACCAAACAGAGTTGACTTGTGGGAACGGCACCGAAACTGGCGGACTCTCGAGGATGAGCCCGAGTCCATCACCGTTGAAGACCTCTTGATTTGCGACTACCGAGTTCCCGGCTTTTCCCTGCGCGACAAGTGTTGGGCATGGTTCTCGGTGGATCTCATTCGCCCCGTAGAGTTTGACACTGATGCCTTTCACTCCCTGCTACTCCCAGAAAATCGAAAGAACCTAGTCCGAGCCATGGTTGAGAACCACGGTTCAAAGAAGGACAAGTTTGACGACGTGATAAAGGGCAAAGGCAAAGGGCTGATATTCATACTCCATGGCGTTCCAGGCACAGGGAAAACGTTTACCGCCGAGAGCATAGCAGATCATGTCGAGCGTCCACTCTACGTCTTGAACTCAGGTGAACTTGGCGTTACACCCGAATCTGTTGAAACAAACTTGAGAAATGCGCTCAAGCTTGCCACTGCTTGGAATGCCATTATCCTTATCGACGAGGCTGACGTATTCTTGGAACAGCGCACTGTCCAAGATCTCAACCGAAACTGCTTAGTGTCCCGTAAGTTTTCGGCAAAGAAAAGCTTCAATACTCGATCGCTTATCACAGATACAGTGTTCTTGCGTGTTCTCGAATATTACGAAGGCGTCTTGTTTCTTACAACGAATCGGATCACGACCTTCGATCTGGCCTTTAAATCCCGTACGCACCTAGCCCTCAAGTTCTACGAACTGTCCGAATCAGCAAGGAAGGATTTATGGAAGTCGTTTGTCAGGCGAACATCAAATGCCGATGTTGATGCTTGGCCTGAGAGCGTGTTTGATGAGCTGGCAGCCGTCGAGCTCAACGGCCGTCAGATAAAGAATGCTGTTCGAACAGCCAACACTCTTGCAATTTCGTCGAATGCGCCGCTGAGCCAAGAACATCTACTCATTGTCCTTGAGGCGCAGAAGGAATTCGAAGCAGATCTAAATGCTGATACTCAGGATATAATTAGTCCGATGTCAAAAGCAATGAGACGGCAATCTACGGGTCTCAGTAACCTGAGCATGGGCAAAGAATAACCTTGCTACCACTTTGCTCATGAATGACTGGAAAACCTGCTTTTTAATAATGGGCGTGCTTGTCTACTTGCGAGCCTCACACGGAATGACCCGGATGATATTAGGCACAAGGAACCGACGTCAAGCTTTCATCATGGAACAAAGTGATTGAGATAGAACAAATGTAGAGTCTGGTAATAGTAGAAGACTCGTTATCCAGGTATAGTCGTTGTATCTGTAAAGCTGTCTATTCTCCACGAGGCGGAATTGGAAAAGGTCTAAATCAGTGTTCTCAAAGAGCGGGGAGCAGAAACGGATAATCTTGGCTTGAAGTCGATTTTTTCTGATATTCTTGATAGAACAGAAGTGAAGATTGGTTCAGAAGACGGCTCCCGGCTGTTACGATCACACCTTGTCGCAATGGTATTTGAAGCATCGTGAGCAGCAAGCTGACCCAGATAGTTGGAAGATGGAAGAGGTAGACAGTGGCACTGAAAAACGAAGGAAATGCCCTAACGGAAGGTTCCTGTATCGCGTAACATAGCCGTTGGAAATTTGGATCAAGGAGGTTTTGGGGAGCTGGAAGCGCATTTGGACCCTGTAGCTAGAACAAGCCAGCCATTCCACCTTAGCACGTCTGTATACCTATACTCCACGAAACATAGTCACCTTCACTATGGCTGATGCAGACGACAAAGAAAAGGCAGAGAAGCTTGCAGCTGCCAAGAAGCGGGTATGCCAATCCACTTTCATCTCATGCGAATGCTGCCGATGCCATGCTCGGACTTACCCTTTTTCATGCTAATCCATCTTTTGGCCAGTTCGAGCAATTAAAGAAGCAACAAAAAGGCAAGAAAGGTGGAACTGCGGGCAAGAAGAAAGACGAAAAAGCCGAAACCGAATCCGAGTCAACTCTGGGAACAAGCGATGCCAAAGCCGAAATCAAATCGCTAGATGGAGATACTATTGCGGAAGTCCAATCTGCTTCACAGAATGAAGACACGGACCAAGTCCCCCAAGAACCTACTACGCCAACGCTCGATCGCCAGAATTCAGAGACTGCCAAGTCACGATTGCGATCAGCATCCTTTCGCCGGAGTGCTACAGGAGGCCTAGGAACGGCCGGTGGCAGTGTGACTGTCGATGCGGAAACAGAGGTCCAAGATATTTATCGCAAGCAAGCACAGCGTATCGAGGAGCTTGAAAAGGAGAACAAACGATTACAAGATGAGGCCAAGGATGCGGCAAAACGGATCAGCAAGCGAGAAGAGGAGCTAGAGGAGCTGCGAGAGGGAAGTGGAGAAGCCAGAATGCTTAAAGACCGGACAGATGAGTTAGAGAAGATGGTAAGTCGCTTTTTGGAAGTTTCTGTTGGCCTCGGTCGTTTGATTCGAGCGAGACTTTCAAGAATGCGCTGACACCTTCCAGAAATCCGAAGTGACTTCTCTGCAACGCCAAAACACCCAATTACAAAGCCAAGTCTCCAAAACCCGTCGTGTCTCCACTGCAAGCCCGTCTCAATCCTCCGATCTCGAAGCTCAACTTGCTTCTAAGACCTCCACAATCGAATCTCTCGAACTTGACATATCCTCTGTTCGTTCCCAACTCGCTGCCACCCAAGAAAGCGTCAACACCAAAGACGCCGAACTCGCCGAAATCCGCTCCGCCCACGACACAGCCGAGCATCGCGCTTCAGAAGCCCAACAACAAATTGGCGATCTACAAAAACAACTCGAATCCAACGCCAAAGATTCCTCTGAGAGCAGCACCCTCTCCAAAGAAGCCGAAAGCCGCATCGCGCTCCTAACCTCCCAACTCTCTACCTCCCAGCGCGACGCTACCGCCGCGACCTCGCGCATCGCCGCGCTCGAAAAGAAAATCGAAACGCTCACCACCCTTCACAAAGAAGCTTCCGCCCGGCACCAATCCCACATCGACGCACTCGCCACCGAAAACGCCAAGCTCAAACGCGACGCCTCCTCCCGCCATCGTCCTGACCCCTCCGCTCCCCGCAGCACTGGTGACGGCGACGCCAACGATGGCGATGACGACGCTGCCCTGGACGCCCTGGAAGACGACTCCCGCGCCCAGCTCGAGGCCCGGCTGCGCGAAGTCGAAGCCGAGAACGCCGACTTGCGGCGCGGCATCTGGCGCGACCGGCGCACCGCACTGCAGCCAGGCATCGACGCCGGAGGCACTGGCGCCGGAGACGGGTCTTCAGGCGCCGGCTTCGACGACGTCGACTTGGGCTCGGCGGGCGGGTCGTTGCTGCGCAGCCTGAGCGGGCGCGGCGGAGGAGCAGCAGCAGCAGCGGGGACACAGTCTTCGTCGCCGTACCGCGGAACAAGCACGTTCAGCGAGGTGCTGAGTTCGAGCCTGAGCGCGTTTACGGGCCAGCCGGTGCCGGGGGC
>JAGFVP010000205.1:0-43141 GCA_021031095.1 Bathelium albidoporum
AGGGAGAGGAGGGTGTGGTAGATGTTGAGAGGGTCGTTTGGATCTTTGTTGTCGGAGGGGGTGAGAGCGATGGAGGTGGGAGAGGTGGGGGAAGTGGGGGAAGCGGATTGGTGCGAGAGGTAGAGCCCGTTGCAGTAGGCTTCGGCTTTGGCGGGGGAGGCGAGGTCGAAGACGTAGATGGTGAGGGCTTGTTTGTGCTGGCCCATGGCGCGGAGGACGAGGGCACGGGATTCATGGAAGGTAGGGTCTGAAGAGTGGGAATGAGCAAGCGTAAGAAGAGGATATGAAGGGATCGGGATTTGTACGGGGTTTCATGTATTAATGGGAAGATGGAGATACATACCTCCTGAGGGGAGTTGCTGGAACGTGCGTGATCTGTTGTATTGATTACTGCAGCGCAAAAAGCTCTGTAGCTTCTCTTTAATGTGGTCCCGCTCTTTGTCTTCCTCGATGTAAGCTGATTGACCCGGAGAAGCTTTCAATTGCTCCAGATACAGATCAATCAGCTGCTGGTGAAAGTGCGGCGTCAGATCATTTAGTTCATGGATAATATGCTCCAGGTACTTGATAGCCAAAGGCTGTTGCACGTGCTGCAAAAAGTTAAGAACGCGATGACGAGGGAGTGTCTCGGCATTTTCAGTGTCTGCGAGAAAGATTTCCATGCCCAAGTCTGAGTCTGTCCGCAGTGGCCATTCTGCATATTGCAAAATGATGTCGATTAAATCTGGAGGCAATTGTTGGAGGTAGGCAACTGTCCTTCGTGGGCTTCGAAGAGTGGATGGCACATCCTTTTCGTCATTATCGTCGTCCAGATGTTTGCCAAATTTTTCTAGGAGCTCCAATGCTTCCTTGTGATGCTCTTTCTGGTACAAAAAGTCAATGAGCTCCGTATATCGTCCCATCTCGTACAGCTTGTCACGCACAACAAGTGGATCGAGAAAATTCTCCAGTCTTACTAGTGATCCGACCAAAGAGGGCTTGGCCAGGATATATGCACGAAACAGTGTCGTATCTACAAGACAGGCAGTTTCTCGGAGCTTGTGTACCCAGTCAACCTCGGTTTCTTCAGGAGAGTGATCAATCAAGAAGTGGAATTCCGGAAGGTGCTGGCCTGGGTGACTTTCTCTAGGCTCCACCAGAGGCACCTTGAGGCTCCCATCGCGATTGAGAAAATCATTGACTTGAGTGCGGCGTTGCACAAGAAAAGAGCAAAGCTCATTCACCGCTATCTTTAAATCTTTGCCCTCTGTAATCAGGTCAACAAGAACTCTTGAACGGGAGCGCTAGGCGTGTTCACTTACCTAACGGCTTTTCGTGCACAATTTCTGTAACCTTGTTCTTGATGCTCGCAGTCTCGGCGTCCCCTCTTCGTGAGAACGATCTGATGGAAGCGGCATCAGACTCCGTCTTGTCCGCTTTGAGCAGCCCTAGCATTGAGCGGTTTGGCATTGTTCGTGCATCACTGCTTTTGTTCTCGAGCAAGTTGCTATTTCCTGCCTTTTCTTCTCGTTCCGCCTCGCTTTCTTCGTCCTCTTTATCTTCAAGTTGCGAGAGCTCGCCAGCAATGGACTTGGGATAGAGAGAGATCACGCGCTCTGGCGTAGCTGGAGCATTCGTGAATAGTTCTAAAGCCTTGCGATAGTGCCTCCGATCGAAATTGAATTGGGCCTGACGTATTAAGACTTCTCTTAATTGGCCTTGCTTATCTTTTAGTAGAGTGTCCTCGAGCATGTTCAACAGGCTGACAGCCTCCTCAAATCGTGACTTTTCAACCAATTCTTCGATCTGCGATTCGTACTCCAAAGCACCCATGCGCCAGATGCAGCGATCGCTGGCAACCAGAAACCCTTTGCCAGCGTGAGCGAGGCTGATGTTTGGTTGCGGTACGTGAAGCAGCATGGCGTTAGGCAAAGCAATTGTTTGAAGTAAAGAAAGCGTATCTGGGTTGCGAATCTCCAACGTGCCTTTGGACTGTTGCTGGAGCGCTAATAGATATGGATACGAATATCCGACAGCTTCGGGAACAAAAGACCATGGCACTTGACGCTTCGCGAGCGCTTTCCCGTCCGTATCAGTGAAAAGAGTGTTGACGTCCTTTGCCAGCAGAAGCTGATCCTCGGATAATTTGGTTGCCATTGGCTTTGGTATCCAGCCACCCATACCTACATAACTCATACCCGAGGCATTGACGGCACCAAACCTGGTGCCAGCTTGACCGTTGGCTTCCCCAGCTGCCCCAGGTCTGTTTATATCACTGATTTGTTGACTTTCGATATCCACCATCACGAAACCTGGATCCATTCCAGCAACGAGCTTAGTCCCGGTTGCCCAGGTCATAGACTTTACAGCAGCAGCAAATGTCATCTCAGTAATATCGGGTGATAGATCCATGTCTTGCCATGACCACAGCACAATTCTTCTCTTAACTGCGACTGCCAAGCGGGATACGATGGACGGTATGCCAGTGCTTGGATCTTCAACAATATTAGATGTTACGGCAAATGAGGTTGCGCCTTTTGTCTTCTCCAAACGCTCTTGTAAGGTGAAGCTTTGTAGATCGTGGATAGAGACATGATTGTCGGACAACGAAACGAGGATGCCGGCCTCCTTGATGATTGCCAACTGCTGGATCGGTCTTTTGGAAAATTTCTCTTCTTCGCGCAATAAGTCTGCCGACCTAACTTTGGCATGCTGGCTGTCCTGTGCCTTGCTATTATCATGATCATGGGGAGAGTGATCTCCGTCCGCCTCATTCACCCTGTAAATGCGTAGACTCCCAGATTGGAGACCGACGAGGATCCGGTCGCCTTGTTCCAAATTAGACCGACTGCAGATTCCAGGAGAAAGCAACAATACCATATGCAAGAACGGATTCGATCCTTGACTTGTCACGCTGCTTCAACTCGATTATGGGCCGAGGGTGGAAGGCCGATAGCATGCTTCCTCAACAACACACACTGCCACATCCACGGTCGCGGATAAGTTCCAAGCTCCCTCATTCCTTGCCTACTGGTCTTCGGCCAGGTCATGCGATCGAAGAGCGTGGACGGGCGCTGTAAAAGGTGGACGGAGCTTCCATGTGGGATGCGCAGATGACGACCCGCGTTGCTGCAAAAGCCGTCGCAAGCAGCGTCATCCTATACCACCAATCAAGCCCATTCGTTGTCACGCTATACGCCATACCTGCAGCAGCAAACTATCTTAGCACAACTCGGGAAACTCTGTTATTCTGCCTTGAAATGGTCGATAATCCCACGCCAGCCCACTCCGCCTCCCGTGCTACCACGCTCCTCCGACAGCAGCCATACTGGCGGCAAGGCTGGCAACCCAACCAAATACAGCTGCAAATAATGACATAGAATTATCCGATTTTTCTCAGTCGAAAGAGCCTAGCCGGCAAGGTTCAGATTATCGGGACAGACGTCAACTTGCACGGGAACACAAGTACAGACGGCTGCTCGAGGAAGACGAGATGAAATTCTCCCACAGCATCCAATTCAATGCGGTGCCCGACTGGAGCAGCCACTACATTGCCTACAGCAATCTCAAGAAGCTGTGAGCCTCGGAAACGTTGTTTATCAAAATTGGCACCAAAGCTAACAAGCTTTTGCAGCATCTATTCATTGGAGAAACAGCTCCATCAACGATCAGGCATCACCGCAGACGCCGAATCCTCGCCGCTCCTCGATAGCTCTACCGACGACCCCGATAAGGTCTTTATTGGCGCACTGGAAAAGGAGCTAGAGAAAATATGTTCCTTCTACCAACTGAAAGAATTAGAAATCTATGGCGAGCTTGACGCACTCTTGAAGGACGAGGAACAATATGAGGAAGGACAAGATATTCTGGATTCCGATCCAGTCAGTGGTCGTCCGAACAGTCAAGGCTCGAAAGGCCGCCAACGGGTGAACAGCCTATTCCGCGCCTTTTCAATCTCATTCAAAGAGGGTCGCCGTCGAAGAGGGAGCACCTTCAGCAGCACCGGTCGCGAAGGCGACGACGAGGACGACGACAGCGACGATGAAGCTGCTAATGAACGCTCTGCGCTGCGCAAGTCAAATGGTCGCAGCAATGCCAATGGAGGCAGTCATTACGAGGAGATGCGAAGCTCATCAGAGCTGCTCCCGCGCCGGCGCGCCAGCCAACCCTCAGAAGACATGCGCGGCTCCTCGGAGCTCTTCTCTCGACGTCGTCAGAGCCAGGCGAACGAGGATTACAACGACCAGGCCTTCGCTGCCCTCTTCGACACGGGCATTACGCTCAAGAAGCGCACCGTCAGCCTCTATGTCTCTCTCTGCGAACTGAAATCCTTCGTCCAGCTCAACCGCACGGGCTTCGCCAAGGTCCTCAAGAAATATGACAAGATCCTCGATCGCTCCCTGAAGAATACTTATCTGGAACACCATGTCGCGCCTGCGCAGCCCTTCCAGTCCAGCACGATGGCGCGCTTAAATGAGAGCGTGAGCAGGATTGAGCACGCATACGCGAATGTAGTCACCCAGGGCGACGTCAGCACCGCCCGGCAGGAGCTGCGGCTCCATCTCCGCGAACATGTAGTCTGGGATCGCAATACCGTCTGGCGCGAGATGATCGGCATTGAGCGCAAAGCGCAAGCGGCGAATATGGGCGTGCGGCAGACGATGCTGGGGGGCGTGGTAGAGGCAGACCGGCTGCAGGGCGACGAGGTGCCCATGGGAAAACGGGAAATCCGAACGCCTGTGGGCAGGTATCGGTGTCCGAGCTGGGTGCTGGATCCAGCATTCTACACGTTGGTGGGGTCGCTGGTGGTGTTCTTTGTGTTATTGTCCGTGCCGATTATGGAGCGGCCGGAACAGCAGAATTGTTTGGCCATGGTGGTGTTTGTGAGCATGCTGTGGGCAACCGAGGTATGCCATTTATTTTCTTTCTGGATCCTGTGCACCTCAAAGTCTCTCATGCTTGCCATATTATATCAAATCAGACTCATGCAAGCAACAGGCCATCCCACTCTTTGTCACCTCCCTCCTCGTTCCCTTCCTTGCCGTCGTTCTCCGCGTCGTCCGCGCCGACTCCCCACCCTACACCCGCCTCTCCTCCAAAGCTGCGGCCAGCTACGTCTTCGCCGCCATGTGGACCCCCGTCATTATGCTGCTACTCGGCGGCTTCACCATCGCAGCCGCGCTCTCCAAATACAATATTGCCAAAATGATGGCAACCTTTGTGCTGTCCAAAGCGGGGACGCGGCCACGGACCGTGCTTGTGGCTTCCATGTTCGTTGCTTGCTTTGCCAGTATGTGGATTTCCAATGTGGCGGCACCAGTACTGTGCTACAGCATTGTGCAACCGATTCTGCGCAATCTACCCGGCGATAGCGCCATGAGTAAAGCGCTGATCTTGGGGATTGCGCTGAGTAGCAACATTGGTGGCGCGGCGAGCCCGATCGCGAGCCCGCAGAACTTGATTGCGTTGCAAAACATGCATCCTCAGCCCGGGTGGGGAGTGTGGTTTTTTGTCGCTCTGCCAGTGTGCATCATTTCGATTCTGCTCATCTGGGTGCTGCTGCTGGTGTCGTTCCGACCAGGCCGTGGCACGACGATTGTGCCGATCAAGGCGATGAAGGATAAGATGACGGGAACACAGTGGTTCATTAGTGGTGTAACGCTCGGTACAATTGGTCTCTGGTGTGCGAGTCATCAGCTACAGGGGGTGTTTGGGGATATGGGCGTCATGGCCATTATCCCGCTCGTGCTGTTCTTCGGTACAGGAATCTTGACCAAGGAGGATTTTAACAATTTCCTATGGACCATCATCATTCTTGCCGCTGGCGGACTTGCACTTGGTAAAGCAGTCAACTCGTCAGGGCTACTCCACACCATCGCTGAAGGAATTACTGCCAAAGTTGAGAACTTCAGCTTGTATGGGGTATTAGTGGTCTTCGCGGCCCTCATCCTTGTCGTTGCAACATTCATTAGTCATACTGTGGCAGCCCTCATTATCCTGCCACTGGTGCAGTCCGTTGGACAGGATATGAGCGAGCCACACCCAAACTTGCTGGTCATGGGAAGTGTACTAATGGCTAGCGGGGCCATGGCTCTGCCAACATCGGGATTTCCAAACATGAGTAAGCCAAATCCCGTCAATTGCCTCCAACACCAAAGAAGCTCTCTAATCATTCTACAGCGGCAATCATGATGGAAGATTCGCAAACTGGCAAGAGGTATCTAAAAGTCAAGGACTTTATCACTCGGGGTCTTCCGAGCTCCATTATTGCGTTCGGTGTGATTGTAACGGTTGGTTACGGGCTCATGCTTGCGGTAGGATTCTAGACTGGGCTGGCATTGCCCAAGGACTGGCGTTGCTATTTGTTTTTTACAGTCGTCTTGGGTGTTCTGGATCACTACAAAATTTCGTAATCAATGTACGAAGTCATGTGAATACTGCGCCGGCAATCATGCAGGTGTTGATTCCCACATTTAAAGTCATTCAAAGTCATTTTCGTATCAGTCGCCTTTCACAAAGCTGTGGTAAAACCTAGCAGCATGTCAGCATTCTTTGACGCTCATATACTTTTTGCGTAACGCCTACCATCCAACTCTGTGTCGGCTGGCGGTTGAGCGTACTTGCAGATGTAATGGCAAAATCACCTTGCAGATGCCGAGATGCTTTGAAAAGCTAAAAGTATATGTTAAATGCAGAAGCCAGCAATCAAATGTTCAGAACGGCAAGAGAAAATAAAGAGCCAGAAATGGCCGTCTTTGTTACAAAAGCAAATGGGTATCATCATTTTTGCTAAAGTCAAGCCTATCCTATGCTCCGTTGAACGTCCATTAAAGATAGGTTTCCCCTGCTATCTCACTGTTGCGGCATGGCCTCTCCTAGGATGGTCGAGGTAGGGCCATCAATAAGGGTTGGCGCTAGAGTCTTGCCGAGATCAATTGAACAGTGGAGTAGTTGGGAAATGTCGCAAGTCGCAAAGCAGAAAGTAAGCTGCATGAATCGAATCCTCCCTCTCATTAAATGTTTAACCGTGAATCATCGCGCGCAATGGAATAAGACAAATGAGCAAGCTTTCACAGGGCATACACGCAGCGGGCATCTCCTATTAGTAGTTTTCGTATCTTTCATCGCAGACAAAGTGAATGAAGTCGGTGTCTCTCTCTTTCTCAGCCGAAGGATTCATTGTCGTAATCATGGAGTCGTTGTGTACAAGGTTGGTCCGAATGCAACAGATATGTTTTCAATGAACGGTAGCATTCATTGAATCCTTCGCGATCTTGCTTTATCCATTTGCCGCTCTTAATTCTTCCTTCAGCAGTTGGTCTTTCCAGCATCTTCAATTGCCTCCATCAAGCTGTTGTTGAGGTAATCTGGGATCTCGGTTTCTTTCATTTCGTTTTCCTCGGGCAAATAAATGTCGTATGCCGTTGGGATTTGGCGAACCTCATCGAAGGGATGGAAAGGAACGACATCCCACATCGTCCAGCTCACGTTGGTTTTTGGGTTTGGCCAGCGCGGAAGGGCTGGGAAACGACCAAAGCTGCGACCACTCCTAGAGTTGACGCGGTCGTCTCCTTCATATTTCATTTCCTCCGTGGTGGGCCATGGCGCGAGGATTTCGAGATTAGGGTACCAATCCATGTTGATCCAGTTGCTTTGCTGGCTGAGCACCGAGGTGCGAGGATAAGGAACATCGGGGGCAAACACCTTTCCCCAGAACGGCTTCTTCTTCTTCTCATCCGGGCAGGAAGTGCTGTTCCACTTCTCAGTGCTTGCTGTTTTGCGCTTGGCAATCTCTGCTCGATCAAGAGCAAATTTTTGACAGTCGTCAAGGAAAACTGCGCGGTTGAGTGGCTTGTATGGATAATCTGGGAACTGGTTGGCGAAGCCTTTCATCTGGTTCGCCCACTGTCTATTTGCCGTGAACTCTTCAGAGTGCCACTTTTTCGTATAGGTGTGGGACATGGTTGGAAAAGGTTCTATCCTGGCGACGGGAGTGGAAAAGATGTTTGCTAGTCCTTGCAGAGGCTCAAATTCGGTCTCGAGGAGATCAGGACAAAGACCCAGCCGCAAAAGGTACCTGATTGGATCGTGGCAGGTTTGTGATCAGGTCTGATGGATAGTGCTGCTGGTGCACGAGACAGGCGTTCCAATGCACACGGTGAGGATGTCAGAGAGACGCGTTTCGAGTCAGTTCACGCGCCTTGAATGGTTTCGATGCTTGAAATTCAGTGGACAAGCAAGTGCTAATAGCGAATGAATGGCTGAGGGTTGAGCGAATACGATGATCTGTATGGCTGCTGGGTGTTAGCAAGCAGAAGAAAGGCTCGGGATTAAGCGGCATAGCATCCGCAGCTAAAAGCCCGAATACTCACAGATGACTGGCAACTTGTCCGGAGCACCTGTGATACGAGCTTGGACCCTTTCATAATTGAATTTTCATCGCACAGAATGGAAGAGAACTATCAGCCAAAGTCGAGGAGAGGAAACTTCTGGACTACGGATGCTAGCAAGCCGGTGGAGCAAGCAGACGGTTGGAAGTCTTGAGGAAGTGAATGCCTGCTGTCGTCCTCAAAACCACCAATGGGCTGCAAAGAACGTGGCCCGTCGAGCCGAGCCAGCGCGACGATCTCGTGGTAACTGACAAGGCGTCCCTACGAATATCGGATTCACTGTCGAGGTGAAATCGATGGAACATCCTACTACTTATTCGCCCGATTTTTGGAGCGTTTACTATCGGGGTATTGTCCAGCCTATCTAGGAGACTACTGACCGGTTGGTATGCCGTTTCTGACGCAACGTCAGGTGTCCAAGATCCAGGTAATGCTGCCCAATGGATGAAAATCAAAGCCACAAGATATCAGGAAGTAGATGACTTTGCGTTTTCGGGGGTTCGTGGTGAGTTTTGATAACCTTTTTGCCGAAAAGCTGAGTATTGGCTGTCGGTTGAGCTGATAGGCCAAGGAGATGGAATTTTGATATGGCGATGATCCAAAAAATGTGGTTCTCAATGATTTTGAGCAAAGCCGGTTTGATGAGTACCAGGAAGAACGTTCGCGGCCAGGTCGTATCCTACTACTGCCCCCAACGAGCTGATCAATGTGATCCGCCAATATCTGGACTATGTGTCGCTGGCAGTCCCCTTCGTATTGTCGTCGACTTTGGACCAGATTTCAAAATTTCGTTTTCGTAATGATTTCCAAAATAATGAGGGGGGACGGACTTGTTAAATGATGAAATAGGTTTTTGGACTGCGGTCAGGCAAAGGCATAGGTGGCCCATGAGCAGCGATAAACCCCACTTGATCCGAGTCACACCCCTTTCTAGGAGCAGAACAGAATACAATAGGAAAAGGACCTCGTGCCGTTCGGAGATATGGACCTGATTTGGAAGTGGCGGAGGAGCTGAGTGCTCACATGGTGATTTCAAACTGCAGGCAAGGCGAAGACAAGTGAAACCAGACTCTGTACTTTTGAATTCCATTCGATTTAGCTAAGCCTTTATGTACGTGATAGGGATTACCAAAAATTTTAGAGACGCGCCCAGGACAGCCATCAGAACGATAGGCAGTCTTCAGGCACAACAAAGTCCCACATTGCAATCCTCACAGGAAAATCTCAACAGTCGAGGATTCCCTTGCATCAGCTACCAACAAACATCCGCGCTAGGCCACAAGATGCGGAGCATTCAGCAGGTTTGAACGATCTCAGCAGCGCACACATCGCTCTTCATCCGTCTAAGTTCCGCGTCCCGAGCTACATCAGAGCATGAATCCTGCTATAAAGCGATAACAACATCTGCAAATTAAGTTATCAGCAGGTAACAGCTCATGTGAGTAGGAAGTTTTAGGAGATGGGATGAGAAGATGGGATGAGAAGATGGTTGACGATGAGAAGGGATGACGTTGGTGAGGTCCGAATAAGCTTGGAGGCCAAGTGTCGGCTGGGGTTGCGCCACACCTGCCCTCCCTTCCAATCACAGCCTGCGCCGCTCCTCCCCAGCTTGGCACATCCTCTGCCACCTTAAAACCGGCTTCGCCATCACTCCTTCACACTCGGGGCGCCTCCGTCTTCAACAACTGCGCGTGCACCGCTTTTCTCAGGTGTACGCGTAGTGGCGCCTCCTCGCGATGCTCGACACGGACGATGATGTTGCGCGTCCGTGGCATCGCGAGCCGGGCGCGACGCCAAAGGAAACCCGACTCGTGACCAGATTTGACGCGCTCAGCTTCAACTGAATTGGCAACATTCTAGCAGAGCCCTCGGACTGGCCAGGCTTAGCCACAGACTTCCCGATCAAGGCTGGGCCTGTGGTCGGCGGGATCTTGCTTCGATGATTAGGTTGTTTCTGAGGCCTGGCCTGCCGGCCACTGATTGGTCACGGAGCCACGATCAATTTTCCTGCGGCGCGTAGCCCTCCCGGCTCGACAAAGCAACCTCAGTCTCCAAGTTAGAGACATGAATGACTGGTCCAAAGATGGAACGCCCTGTTTGGAACACTTCATTGTTTCGAACGGGGCCATGTGCCGGGGTGCGCGGGTCTTGGGTAAGTGCCGGTCACCGTTCTTCCATTGTCTGCGCCTTTGTTCGACAATACATACCACTGTCATAATACCCCCGCGCCCCGTCCATCATTGTCACGCTTGTTCCCTCGTACCTATTCTTTGCATGTCTTTGTAATTCACTCTAATGATATACCAAACAACAACTTGATTTTCTTTTTGGTGGCGTCGGCGTTGAGGAATTTTGTTCTTTCGATTTACTCTTGCATCATCATTTGACCGCTTTCGTTCCCTTGATTCAGATCTTGCTGGCCCAGACTGAACCTGATCAACACAGATCCGCGCACTCGCGCAACACCTTTGCAGTCTTCATGTCCTCCACGGACTATCAACAGCACACCTTTCCGGCCGCGCCTCCATCTCCCTCCGCTGGCGACCATGAGATGCGAGACTACTACGTTGCGCAGGACGCACCGCGACCGAATGTAAACCAAGAACCATATCTCACCCCATATCTCGGACTTCGAGCCCGACTCTCTCAAACATGGATCAACAAGTGGTCGATTTTATTATTACTCGTCCTCGTACGGATGCTCATTGCTTGTGCAAGCCTCAACAGCGGTCTCGGTTCCGCACAGAGGGAAGCTAACTCGGCATGCACTGGCGTCGAAGGTGTAGGCAGCGCCCTAGCAAGCATGCCTCATTACATGTCCCAAGGCGTCAATGTTCTCGCCGCTGACGGTATCGACAAGGCGGTCAACGGTCTCATGTCAATGCTCCTCATGACCGTGACTGGCGTGGAGGAAATCGTCGTCTTCATCATCAACCTTTTGACGCAAACCTACCTCTGCCTCCTCACGTTTGCCATTGGTGGAAGTCTCCATGTTGCTATTGGTGTTGCCGAGGATGTTTCAACTTTCTTGAACTCCACGCTCAAGGATATCGGCCACGACATTGAGAAC
Source organism: Bathelium albidoporum (assembly GCA_021031095.1). Classification (NCBI taxonomy): domain Eukaryota; kingdom Fungi; phylum Ascomycota; class Dothideomycetes; order Trypetheliales; family Trypetheliaceae; genus Bathelium; species Bathelium albidoporum. Next base: position 11,440 of record JAGFVP010000205.1, read on the forward strand.
GGCATCGCGGATTTTGAGACGGCCCTTGATAAAGTCATCAACGCCTTGAACAAGGTCGGCTCCGTGTTTGGAAGTCACTCTTCAATTCCAACCTTGGACGTCAACTCTTCCATCAATGCTTTGAATAATCTTCAGCTCCCCTCGGGCCTGGACGAAGGCTTGACGAAGCTCAACAATTCAATTCCAACCTTCGCCGATGTCAACAATTTCACCAACAACGCCATTAAATTCCCCTTCGAGGAAATCAAGAAGCTCATCAATGAGTCTCTCCCAAGGTATTCCACCAACCGGTCATTGTTTCCGGTTCCTGACAAAAAGTCGTTGTCCTTTTGTGGTCCGAACAGTGGGATCAACGCTTTCTTCGAGGATTTGATTGAGATTGAACGCCTGGCTCGGAAAATCTTCATGGTCATTCTAATTATTTTGGCAATACTTGCAAGTATACCTATGGCCTATCGGGAGCTTCGACGGTGGCGTACACAAAGGCGACGAGCAAGACTTATCATCCGCGAACCGCGTGATCCAATGGACGTCATTTACATCTGTTCACGCCCGTACACTGCCGAAGCTGGTATCCGCATCGCAGACCGTTTTAGCTCCGATCGCATCAAAATCTTAATCCGGTGGGCAATTGCATATGCTACAAGTCTACCAGCGCTTTTCGTCCTCTCTTTGGGTATTGCCGGCTTATTCTCGAGTCTCTGTCAATATATACTGCTCAGCACCATTGTCAAAGAAGTACCTAAATTGGAACATGAACTTGGTGGCTTTGCTGACTCGGTCGTAAACTCTCTGGACGTTGCTTCGCAGCAATGGGCTACTGGAGCGAATGGCATTATCAACGACACGAGTAACATGATCAATCACGACGTCTTCGGATGGGTCAATACCTCGACAACTGCCGTCAACAATACGCTCAACGTCTTTGTTGACGATACCATGAAGGTCTTGAACGAAACCTTTGGCGGTACCATTCTGTATACACCCATCCTGGACGTGCTCGATTGCCTCGTGCTTCTAAAGATTCAAGGCATTGAGAAGGGACTTACATGGGTCCAAGACCATGCGTACATCGAACTTCCAATGTTTCCAAATAATACATTCTCGGTGGGCACTCTAGCGGAAATGAGCAACAATGGAACACCATCGTCTACTGAATCGCTCTTGACACCGGGAAACAATGATGCTTCAAGCGCGGTCACAGAGGCATTGACATATCTCATCAATTCCATGCTCAACAGTCTCCGCACGGAAACCATCATCTCCTCTGTCCTTGTAGGCATGTGGGTCGTCATTGTGCTTATTGGAATCATCCGGTGCCTACTGGTCCTCGTGTCTCCAGGCTTTTTCGAAAAGCATCTTGCCTACAGCGAGCACTCGCACGAGGAATCTATACCCACAGAGCCAGCAGCCAAAGAGAGTAGCGATGTGGATAGTTTCTTAGCCCCAGCGCCAGTCATGCACGAAAAATCGACCATCAGCGCCCCGCCGTACGAAGATCACGACAATACTGCCAACAAATTCCATGGTACCTCATACACGCTTGCGCCACGCCCTTTTCCTCAGCCCGGCGATGTCCCACCCAACTTAAACAATCTCGCCGTTCCACAGACTGACTTTGGCGATGTCAAAGCCGGCCAAGTCAAGTCCGGGCTGGCAACGACGCGTCCTGCACCCCCTCGTCAAAGCTCGCACGTCGATCTGGCAACAGCGACGCCGTACCTAGGCGAAAAATCGCCTGTGGATGATCCTTTTGCTGATCCTCGCTGATCTGCGACTCTGACCTTTTCTCCGCCTTTCGCGTGAGGTCTGTCGTCATTGTCGCGAACAGTTTAGCTACTTTATTTTATCGGCCACTTCAATTCACAAAAGTTCCGAATATGGTCATGAGATACCCATTCAGCAGCTCAGTTGACGGCATTGCCTCTTGAGTTGGGGAAGCATGTAGCTCCATGATGATGACCAGCTCTCATCATGTCGAGCCATACTGCTTCTGGTTTGAGTGCAGATTTTCAATATGGATACACTACCAGTGATAACACTCCTTTGGCATCTAGGAAAATTTCCTTGTTAAGTACTATCGATCACCCCTTGGAAACGGCAACTTCTCCAATGAAAAGCAATCAGACATTTCAATTCCCCCTTTCCAGATGTCACCCTCCCACGCTGTATCTCACCTGATCTGTACATCTTTCATCTTGATTTGCTTTTCTGCGTCGCGCCCTGTTTCCTGCCGCAACGGTTGGACAGTCGCAGCCCCCAGTCCTTTTCCCCCGCTACACCCAAGGAACTCTTTCAGAGACACTTGGTCTGTGTCGTCGGCGCGGAAAAAGGGCTGGCTTGCTCCTTCCTTGGTATCATGTCTCGGGACTTTAGCCCCATTCCTCCCGTCCCTCTGGCCTTCGACGCACGCCCTACCCATCTGTTCCACCTCGCTCCTCCTTCACCACTGTCTTTCTACTCTCAAGTACCTCGCCCTGTGGCTTGCCCGGCGAGTGGAACAACGAATGGGAGATGGGGAAGGGAGCGGTGAGGTGATGTGAGATGGGAGGCGTGATGCGAGGCTACGGACCGGACATGTGGGGTATGGTCGTTCTGTACTTTCCTCCTTTCTTCCTCTTTTTCTCCAACTTGTCCGTTCCCCTTGAAGGGCCCCTGTGTTGTCGCGCGCATGCGGAGATGCATCTTTGGACCCCATGCCCCTTCACCATAGTGTCGGCTCTGGATCAGCGGAATATGAATGGTCTGGAAAAGATTGTGCGGGGAGGAGAGAAGTCTGGTAACGAGCGTCCCCGCCTACACGGATTTCCTGCGATCTCAGATCCTCCCACCGGATCATGTTGTGTTGCAAGGAGGTCCGTCGGGGATCTGCACCTCTTCGCTGGACCTCCGCAGAGGTTGTGGATGAGGAGTTGGTTTGTTGTGCAGTCGATGCAAGGCATATCCCCTTCAGATTGAAGGCGGGTTGGTGGATCTGGTGGAGCTTTTTTGCTGTTTAATGAATAGTGATGCTTTGCTCCTGTTCATTTCGCGAAAAGGGCTAGCTTGGAGATAGGAAAATGATAATAGTTTTGCTTTGATATGTGTGATATGGTGCTTTCGTGATCTTGATGTGATTTTTCTAGATTCATAATTGTTCTGGGTCACCTAGATAAGGATTCTGGATTTCGTGAATCTCGTGTCAACAGCCTGGGTTCGTTCCTTGTTGGTCATGATAACATCAATGGGATTCTTGTTAGATACTATGAGTATACGGAACATTGCCATGTGAAGAAAAACAGATTCTTTGCTCCTACAGTACTACGCCACAAGTCTGTATACACGGCTAAAATTCGGCCAAATCCCCCCCCTTTTGTGCCCCTAAAGCCAAAGCAACACAGCCAATTGCTCATATTAAGTTTCCATCTGCTTGGAATAAGGTGGTGAGGTGTTTATGAAGGTATTTACATGTTTGACATTTGTTTGCCAGCCTTTGGCCTTAAACACAGCCTTAACACGCCTAGGTATACTATCCACCAGCTCCCTCAGTAAGGACCTCCTTATGAGCCTCCACTGCTACTGGCAGGCCTTAATTAAGGCCTGTTTAGCTTTCTCTGTGTTACTCATCTCTGTAAGGCGTGGATAGTGTCCCAGAACTTATTACCTAAGCTCCCACCAAAGGTGCTCAATAGGTTTGAGATCAGGCGATTTAGCTGGGAAATCAAGCACCTGTATATTATGTTCCTGAAGCCAATTTCATACTGTGTGGATAGAGGCATTATCCTACTGGAATAGGTTGCCTATCTGCCACCTAGGCAGTAGCTCTTGTTCAAATATTTTAAGCAAACTAAGGGCTAAATAGCCGTAATTAGCTGAGTTTGGATCTCGTCCCATAGCACACAGCCTACCACGGCCACCGTACCAAAGATAGCCCCAAAACATCTGCTTAATATCGTGTCCTAAAGGTTTAGGCTTTATTATCTCTGGATTCTATTTTTGGGCAGGTGTTCACCACACCCAGATTCACTCTCGTCCAGTGCCGCTCTTCATGACTGTCTCGTCACTGAGTACCACAGATCTCCAGTTAAAAATCCTGTGTGCGCGTGCCCTCGCGTCAGATGAGGACGCTGCTTCGCGTGCCATTTGCTCAGGTTGTGCTTCTTAACAAGCTAATAAAGAGATCAATCAGGAATATCCACTCCTGAGAAGGCGCGCACCTCTTTATAAGTAAATTTCGGCCTAAAGCGCAGTATACGAACTATCATACGTTTATTGCGCCTATTTAAAACCTCAGAACGGCCTGATTTAGGTTTAGAATTATTGTTGTATTGATCCTTATAGCGTGAAATAGTTTGGTAGATTACTCGACGCGCACAGCCGATTTCGCGCGCACACTGTGCTTTTGATTTTCCAGCTTCCACAGCAGCTATTACGGCGACGCGAGTTTCTTTGGGAAGCTCGCCTCCTCGCGGACGATTTGCACTAATTTCTGTGAGAATTGGCACAATATGGTGGAGATGCAGGGTGGTGTGGTAGGAGGACGCGTCCGAGTGTATACAAACTTGTGGCGGGTGATTGTATGATGAGCCTAAAGTGACCGAAAGGCACAGCAGTACAAGTTTTGCAACCGTGCAATAAATTGCTGTCATCAATCGCAGGACAAATTTGACGGTGCACTGGATAGAGAATGCAGATTTATAGGCGATTTCGGCTTCTGGAAAAGATCTCTTGAGATGAGTTCTCCAGATTTTCGTTCCTGCAGGCTCAAAGATTTTTGATTTCGGTATTTTCAAGACTGCCTGCGAATGTTAGATAAGTAACAAAGCCGTATCCGTAGAGCACGTCAGAAGAAATGTCACGGACTTGATCTTCACGAACGAGGTCTCGTCCGTTTTATTGCAGTACATAGATTTCAAGACAAGGCACACCCAGGATCAGCTCGCTACAGGGATCATCCATAGCTGTTAGATATGATGACTCAAAGTTCACGGCACTTGACCTGCTTTAGTAGATCTTCATTGGTATTTAGCTGTCTACAGCAATCAACGTCTTCTACTGATATCTAGTTTCTCCGCTTTCCAAATTGTCAAGTGTTTCCGACGAAGAAAGTATATCAGGTTGGTCAGCACTCAGCACCTCTATCCTTGACAGAACAGTCACTGATAATTAGTTTGACAGCTTCTTCGTCACGGCCTTGCTTCTTCCATGTGAAGGCCAGGTTGTTCATTGATGGAGCGCAAACAAAGCAGGTAAATTGTACTAGCTAAGTCGAACTGAAGAACAGGAAGCAAGCAGCAGAGCGAACCTCTATTCATACCCATTCCGGTGGTACATTTCACAGCTGTGGAATGTAAACAGGTAAACAGGCGACGTGGCTTGTATTGTGGTGGGGATCTCGGTTCAGACTACACAGTCTTCACCTCTTGTGCGGTCTCAGAGGGTGGAGCAGAATCGTCGTGAATAGGAAGCATGCGTGCGTGCAGAAACCGTACAGCTGCGCATCTCGCAGCCGCCTGCGTGGCAGAGGCGTGGACCAGTAATACAAATCACACAAGAAACAGAATATGGTGATGAACAAGCATGCAATCCATGAGGTAGCTAATAAATAAGCAAGCAAGCAAACAGTATAAAGAATAAGAATTCCATGTGTGTGATGAATGATGCCTGAATGTTTCTCTCCAGCCTGCGCATTTATATCCCCTAGCTGCCACATTAGTGCTATTAGACCTGTAACACCCTAACGCCAAATGAAACAAGCAAGCAAGCCATCAGCCCATCCATCTCACACCACCACAGTATCACCTAATATTGTGTGCTCTCTCATTCATGCTGCTCAGCGTGTCTGGATGCTCCTCGTCCGGCCCCCTCTCCCGTCTCCGTGGCTCGCACCTCCAGCTCCTCCGCCTTTGTTCATCATATACGGGTGTCAATTTTTGCACGCAACAAGTACATTCTCAGCAACATCTCCCGGTTTCTGCTTCTCTCGTAGTCTTGCAACGCTGCTCTTTTTCTCAGACATCTTTTCGATAATTCGTATTCGATATCTAAAAGGAGCGTTGAATTTCGTCGCCCACAACAACGCGTACGCGGAAGTCGGTGGTTTATACACCTCGACCCTAAGAAGCAGGTCGTTGGTTCCAATTCGATATTTCTCGCTGTGACACAGTCTCCATTGCTGAACTGAATATGAGGCAAAATTGGGAGATGATGCATGGTCCACTCCTGGATGGAGGCTGACTGCAGTGGCAAGGAGTTTTGCATTGTTTTGCCATCTTGCCGCAGTGCCACTGCATTTACATTGTCCAGACTCGAGACATTGAAGTGAGATGTACGCGAAAGTGGCACAATCTAATGTATCAGCCAGCATTTGAGTCCAAGAACTCTCCTTTTCGCATGCGATTCTGATCCCTCTCTGGACATCGTTACCATACGGCCAAGCAACGGTAAAGTGATTTTGGCGCATATTGAAACCTGTATGCTTGAGAACGTTGAGTGTGCCGCGAATTTTGCTGATAAGATATCTTTGAATCTCTCCGTGAAGCTGTCCTACAAACTTGATAAAGTTCGGCAAACGTAGTTTTCTCACAACGCTGTTGTTTCTCTCGAGATCTTCCCAAGATGATTTCGTGAGCGCGTCTGCTTGAGCAAATATTGGAAGCACATCTGCTAGAAGAGTCCTCAATGATACTCTACGTGCCACTCCAGTGCAGAGGCTTACTTGAACACCCCAAGAATCTTCCAGTTCCAGGAGCAACATATCGTCTGCTTCATTCAAGAGTCGCTCTTTCAGAGTAGTACCAGTAGACTTGTAGTATGTGCTGTTATACGCGCCAATGACATAGTAGCCGCCCTGTAACCCGTATTGTCGCTCTGCGAGGGTCCATAAGTCCGAAGTCGTTCCCAGTGGCTCAAGCGTTACATGCTCCCTACATTTCTCTTCATTGATCGCACAACACACATTCACCTCCGCCAAAGCACCAATTAGAATTTTGGTCGTAGGATCGAAGCTCTTGAGAGATTTATGTGGTTGCAGATCGCGACCCCAATGGAACAATCCAGAGTCTCCTTCGTTCGCAGTAATTAGCCCGCCTCGAACAGAAACGGCGCAAGGCTGCATTGGATTAAGTTTTGGGAAGACGAGTTGGCCAGGCCCAAATGTGTCCAAAAAGTCCTCAGCAGATGCCAAAACATCATGTTTAGCACCAATATTTCTGACCAAGGGAGATGAAGAGCTGGTAAATACTATGACCCGTTCTTTGGTCATTTCCCCGACGCACGAAAGCTGAACGAGGTGTGCAGAAATGGCTAAGGATTCTAGTTCCTCACTGCCAAGCAGCTGTACCTCAGCCAGAGGAAGATCCAAGAAAAAGGGCTGCAAAGGGGAAATGTGAGCCTGGCTGTATGAAACAAGTGCTATGCAGAGGAATTGTACTGTGACTGCGCATATATGGGCAACATGATCAAGAGTTATATGTCCAGGAAGGGACTGTTGCGCCGAACAGAGGACGTCAATAATTTTAAGTGCAGTCATGTAAGTGTTCTTGAGTTCCAAGGACGAAGGTTCGGGTGATTCAAGGAGGCGCTTCAAGCTTTTTGAAAGACTTAAGGCTCGTTGAAATTCCAGGCGGCATAGTTCCACGGTAGTTGCTTTAAACTCCACATCGATTCCAACTCGATGCACGAATACAGTGAAAGAGTCACAGCATTGTTCAGCAGCTTGAACTTGGCTGGCTGCAAGGATGAATTGCTCCAAGGCTTTGGATGTCCGGCTGAGGATAGTGAGGCGTTCCACGTTTATAGAGTCGCTCTGCGATGCGTACGATATCTTCGCCAAACCTATTTCCCGGTCGAACTGGACTGTGCCTCCCCATCTGCTTTTGTCGTTTGAGCAGGGGAGTACTCCTCCAAGGCCACATAACTCCTGAACGGTGCGTTGCATATTCGGTGGCTTCATGGGATCATGAGCGTGTCTCGACGTGGCCGAAAAAATTGGTGGATGAGTATTTCCTCGGCATAAAGAGTGTGCACACTGATGAAGATGCTTACCAGCAGCTATCTCTGAGACTGGCAGGTTTGGTAACTTGTAGCGAATCCATGGAGCATCTGTAAGATCCTCAACTAAAATATCTGCAATTTCGCTACGATCGAAACCCATATCTTCCAAGTCTTTGAGCCATAAGAATTCTCCATGAGTGTGCAGTTCAAAGTTGTTGAGAAGCATTCTGCGAACCTGCGTGACGTCACCAGCATTCAAAGCTTCAGGTAGAGTCGTGGGACGGTATATAAAACGGCGCAGATCAGCTCTAAACTGGATAAATGGCTGAGTTGTCATCAAGAACTTCATCACTGAGCTAAGGGACTCTGGCTCGTTGTCGGGAACGTGTGGCGTCCGGGATACTTCATGTAAAGCCTGGGCGTCATCGGAAGGGCTGCTTGAACCACTGGGATCGCTGTTCGCATCATCCAGATCAACGGCGCCAGTACTTGAGTCTTCGTCAGCAACCGAAGTACCCTCAGTCTTCGAAGAGAGCAATCGATTGAGGTTGGACTCCCGATCCTCTTTTTGCAGCCGCAAGCGCTCCATGACGTTATCATTGTCAATGCTCGATGGCTTTACGGCGGTGTACAGAAGATCATTTACCATTGCTCGCTGACGGCTATCTCGAAGAATTCTAATGGTCGCCAGATGTTTGTGCGAACTGGCAATTTCGCGAAGGCTTTTGAATAATTTTTTCAATAGTTTATCGTTGTTCTGGAGGAGTTTAGTCTTTCCATACTTTGAAGCACCCTCCTTGTAGAGTGCGTGCAGGTCTGAATCGTTATACATAGCTTCGGCCAGGTGTTCCGATACCTCTCGATATTTATCCGATGCAGAGTAAGTAGACGATGCTGACTCCAGCGACAATGCTTTCGACCACACACTGGGGACGTCTGATACATCAGAGGCAGTATCTGAATTTGCAGATTTTCTGTTCTCCCATGATTCTATGAACAGATCGTCTCGTATTGACTTGTCTCGTCCTAATAGGAATTGGAGCGGCTCCTCGTCCTCCATCCATCGGCCTTGGTTCCTGTACGTCGACGCTGGATTGTCCATGCTGGTCAGCGTGTCTGGATGCTCCTCGCCCAGCACCTTCTTTCGTATTTCCAGCTCCCCGGCATCCTTTGATCGGCCTTGATTCCAGTGCATCGAGGCCAGGTTGGCCATGCTAGTCAGCGTGTCTGGATGCTCCTCGCCTAGCACCCTTTTTCTTGTCTCTATCACTCGTATATCCAGCACCTCGGCCTCCGTCCATCGGCCTAGATCCGAGTACGTTAAGGCCAGGTTGCTCATGTTGATCAGCGTGTCTGGATGCTCCTCGCCCAGCACCCTCATACTCGTCTCCACCACTCGCTTCTCGAGCGGCTCGGCTTTATCTGCTCGACCTTGTTTGCCATACGTCACCGCCAGGTTGCTCATGCTGATCAGCGTGTTTGGATGCTCCTCGCCCAGCACCCTTTTTCTTGTCTCCATTACTCGTATGTACAGTTCCTCGGCTTCCTTCCATCGGCGTTGATTCCAGTACGTCGAGGCCAGGTTGTTCATGTTCTTCAGCGTGTCTGGATGCTCCTCGCCCAGCACCCTTTTTCTTGTCTCTAACACTCGCAATTCCAGCTTCTCGGCTTCCTTCCATTGGCCTTGATTCCTGTACGTTGAGGCCAGGCTGCTCATTCCGATCAGCGTGTCTGGATGCTCCTCGCCTAGCACCCTGACACTCGTCTCCATTACTCGTATGTACAGCTCCTCGGCCTCCTTCCATCGGCGTTGATCCCAGTACGTCACTGCCAGGTTGCTCATGCTGATCAGCGTGCCTGGATGCTCCTCGCCCAGCACTCTTTTTCTTGCCTCCATCACTCGCATGTACAGCTCCTCAGCTTCCTTCCATCGGCGTTGATTCCTGTACGTCAAAGCCAGATTATCCATACTGGCCAGCGTGGAAGGATACTCCTCGCCTAGCACTCCTTTGCTGACCTTCATCAACTCCTCATACGCAATTTCTGCCTCGTCATACTTTCCATCCTCACTCAAACAACCTGCAAACTTCCAGAGGAGTTTTGTTCGAGCATCTGTCTCTTCTTTATTATGTACCTCATATCCCAGAACACATCTTACGTGAGGTAGATAGAGCCTCCACACGCTTCGATTGGCATATTCATTGCTAGGAAATACCTCGCTTAACTGTTGTCTCATTTTCGTCACCCACGTCGCCAGCTCATTTCTTTTGCGCAGCCAATTTCGCGTTGCCAGATGCACCAGCCGGTGTATATCCAACGTTCCGTTAGTGGTCTTCTCAACCACAAAGGAGTATGCTTTAAGCGATCCGATGGCACTCTTTTCTTGTAATCTGGATTGGACTGCAGGAAGTAGTGACTGCGGTATGTCTGTTGGCTCAACGCACGCCATAAAGGAAAGGTAATCTGCTGCCAGACGGTCACTAGTACGCATCCGCTCGAATGAGATTAGCCATGTCGCCGCGACCGGGTTCGTGGTTTCACGATATCTGCCTTCATCTTCAAAGTCTTGACTCAGCAGTTCAACCTCATCTTCTTCTTGCTCTGCCAGCAGATTAAGATATTCTGCCAGCGTTAAGTCGTTTTTGTTGATGTAAGCAGCCGCCTGCACAATAGCCAAAGGTAAAAAAACAAGCTCGTCTAGCAGTTTTGCTACATCGTGCGTGTTGTCTATAAGCTCCTGTTGGATAAGATAACCGCCCAATAGCTGCTTTGCCATGTCCTCATCTGGCTCCGCCACGGTATAGACTTTCTGATGTGCAAGCTCAACTGCCGTCTTTCTGTCGCGAGAGGTAAATAGGATATATCCTTGATCACTCCTTGGCAACTGGTCGGCAAGAGCTTTCGTCTGGCCATCTTTTTTAAACCACATGTCAAAGTCTTCTGCACTATCGAAAATCAGCAGCCAGCGGCCAGCGCTTTTTTGGCTCAGATAACGCTGTAGTAATGCTTTATTATCCGCTCCCTTTTCTTCCCGTCCTGCAAGCTGAAGCTCCTGGGCAATATCGATGAACGTCTGTTCCAGACCCTCCTTGCTAGTTGCAGGAACCCAGAAGATGGAACAGTCGGGCGCCTTAGCTCGAACTCGGTGAGCGAGCTCAAGTGCTATCTGTGTCTTGCCTATACCACCAAGGCCAGTAATAGCCAATTTTTGGCCTTCGTGATTATTAGAGACTTTCTGATATAGCAGCTTGAGTAACTCGTCTCGACCAACAAATCGCGGGTTCCGCGGAAAAGGAATATTGCAAAAGACACGTGATTCTGTTGACAGATCAGCGGTTATATATGATTTAGTAATGTATGAAAGCACCATACTTGTCTGGAGTGGAAACATTCGGAGGGTGCGCTCCTGCAACCTGTGTCAGCACTTAAAATGCTAGGAGGGAAAGTGGGTTTCACTTTAATAGAAGCTTCAAACCCAGTGCTGGTAAAATCTGCAGAGCGTCAGTATGTCTGCTAATACCATGCGTGGTCCTCAATGTACACACTTCTTTTCTCCTTCAAATTCATAATACAGTCTCTCACACGTGTATTTTGTTGCGTATGATGCAGATACTTCTCTGTGGCCGCCTCGATCATACCTTGTTCCTCGTGCTCAGCTAACCCAACATCCTGTAAGCCTTGCTCGACATTCAGACGAAAGTATCGTTTCTCTGCAAAAAGACGCGCCCATCGCGCGATCAATCGCTTTTCTGTTCTCTCCGTCTCCGTCGCCATATCCACCAGCGTCTTTGATAGGGATTTGAACGCATTATCCTCAATCGCCTTCTCGCCCGGACTCCCTGTGCCCACCGACACGAAGCACTTAACCAGCGGTATCACCACACGGCTATCTGAGCACCAGATGTTAGCTGCCTCCTCTTCAACTTCCTCCACCGGATTAATCGCCAGTAATCCTCCATCCTTAAACTCTCGCGCTCCGATATACACAGAGTCGAAGAAGCCGGTCATCGCCGATGTCGCTAATGCGGCCTCACAGATCGTTGCTGGGATATCGTGCTTGCTCGGCAGGGAGTAGCTGCGAAGACGTGTAGCGGAGGTAGTCTCATGTGCTGTAGCACAGACAAAGCTGCCTTCCGTAAGCAAGAAACGGAACGCTGCAGATCTTTACTTACACTCTACAGCCACGTTCTTTTCCATCGTTCAATAAATCGTCTTTTGAGGCACCGCTATCGACGATCGCTTTCTCAATTGCCTCCTTTAATTTACCTGAATCAAATCGCGCTTTCATCTTTCCCATGCAACGGACCGGTATCCTGCTTGATTTGGCCTCGAACGCCGACTTCATCAACTCTTTGTATACATGGATACAGACATCCACCGTCATTTCAAGGCGGCCCAGCATGATTGCGATCAGTCTGGTGTTATCAGCAGGCTGTCTATTCATATGTATGAAGCAGAAACTCACCCTCCCGTGCTAGTTCCGCCGATGAGGTCGAACACCTCACATGGTTTAACCGCTGATAGTCCGTCTTTCTGGCGTTCACGGTTCAAGCGTTGTATGAGACCTTGGAGGATGTATAAAGAGGAGAGGCCGCGCACGCCACCTCCATCGAGCGATAGCAGGCAAAGACCCTCTTTGTTAACTAGATTGGGCTCACTCCCTGTCTCCATTGCGAGTGTCTGGCTCATTGTAATGATTTGAGATGAGATGTTAGCAGTGAAGGTAAGCAGCACAACGCGGCGTGTATATAGGCGGACTTTTGAACCCACCAGGCTCCAGCAAGCGTTGGCGTTCAAGGCTGCTGTGATCTATCTGCAAGTAAACGCCCGAGGCGGATTTGCTCAGCCCTCAGCTGAGCTGCACTCAATCGCGGATCGACCGACATTATAGGGGGGCCCCCAATTATGATTCGTCCGTCGCTACGCCGAGAAAAAAGCCGGCAGATGCATCCGTCCTATTGGCTCTGCGCACGTTCATGCCTTTCGCAACTTTCGTTTATCAGGATCTGCAATTTTAGCCGTGCACTGGCCAGATTTTGTTGTGAACGACGATAGGCTTGATTGCTTTAACTATGGTGGAATGCTAGCGAGCGATATTGAAAGCCAGCGAAGGTAGCTATTTGATTCGTACAGGGATTCCAAGATCAGAAAGATGATTCTCCGATGAGAGAAGGTCGACCGAAAACATCTGCAACACAAGACGCTCATTGGGCGCTTTATGACCTGGCGACGAACGAATCAACATGTCGCATAGCTCAAAATTCTAATCGATGACCTGCATTTTGATTGGCTCACGATGCCGTCCAATCTATGAGCGTGGTCTGCAGATGCATTGGGCAGCTTTGCCGCTCAGCTGAGGCGAGAACATCCTGCCGACACCAATGTGCAATATGCAAGTGCAGACAAATGGCAGCAGCCCGGGCGCAAAGCACGTGCTGGAGCCTATCGGCTTGAGACAGTCGCTCATGTGTACGCCGTCACTCCCTTTCTTGTCGCCCCCTTCCTCATACCACCCAGATGAGCCAGACACTCGCAGTGGAGATGGGTAGTGAGCCCAATCCAGTCCATCTTCCTAACGGCCATTACACGGCGCTTCGACCAGGCGAACAGCTTGATCAGCGGATGGCGCAGCCGAACGTCCATGATACCACGCTGACGGAGTTTTCCAAAACTAAAGCGGCGGGCCGGACGGGCTACAAATACAAGGACTTTCCCGAGCGTTACACCTGAAACAAGAAACGTCAGCTGCGGAAGAGAAAGAGCTTTGCGGTAGGACGAATTACCTGGATACCCACCCCTGCTGGCGAGTTGTAGATCCATGTGCCCAATCAACAGTCCTTTGAAGATTGTCGGACGTATGATGACACGGTCTACCCTGCCTTTCACGCTGCGTGTCTGGCGCGTGGACTCTTACAGAACGACGCCGAGTACGTCAAAGCGCTGACCGAGGCTGCTCATTTCCAGACAGGCTTCCAAGCTGTTCGCGATCATTGTTGTGACCTGTAAGCCCGCCAATCCGTTCGCTCTGTGGGACGAGTTCCGTGTGCGACTTGCCGAGGACTGTTTCCATCAGCTTCGCCAGCGCTTTGCCATCTCGGAACCCATGCAGGAACAGGCAGAAGGTCTGGCGCTATGCCACATCTGCGACGCCTTGGCTCGTCGGAATCAGACGCTGCAACACGGGACGCATGGAGCGTGAGCTGATTGCCGCCGTGCCGAAGCTGAACGACCAGCAGCGTGTTCTCTTCAACACGCTCAACGCCGCTGTCGAGGCTGACCGCGGTGATCTCTTCTTTGTGGATGGGCCTGGCGGCACGGGCAAGACCTTTGTCCAGAATGCTGTCCTAGCAGCGCAACGTCAGAAGGGCCGGATCACCTTAGCCGTTGCCAGTTCGGGTATTGCGGCGACGCTCCTGGCGGGTGGGATCACGATCGATTCGCGATTCAAGATCCCCATCGTGATTGAAGCCAATTCGTCCTGTCACATCCCTAAGCGATCCGACCTCGCTTGCCTGCTTAGTGAGATGCAGGCAATCTTTTGGAATGAAGCTGTGATGTGTCGCCATCATGCCATCGAGGCTGTATCGCGCACGCTACAGGATCTCTGTGATGAAGACGATCCTCGGAAAGAATTACCTTTTGGAGATATTGTCGTCTGATTCTGGGGTGATTTTCGACAGACCTTACCTATTATCAAACACGGAATGCGTGGTCAGATCGTGGGAGCTACTTTGAAATGGTCGCCGCTCTGGGCTCACATCCACGTTATTCATCTGATGGAAAATATCTATCTACAACGTCCCGGTCTGACTGCTGAAGAGCGGAATACGATTGGTGAATTTGCTCAGCGTTTGCTTTAAATTGGCGAGCATAGCGGTGCGGATAGTTTCATTCGATCGGATCCTCATGATCGTGCTATTGACCATAGCGTGACGGCGATGGCGGCTGAGGTCTTCCCCAATCTACAGCGTCGTTTGCTTTCCCTAGAAGTGCTCCGTGACGCTGCCATTCTTGCTCCGCGGAATGACATGGTGACAGCCGTCAATTTCACTCTTCTTAACTTCACGCCAGGCGCTGTTTCCGTCTCCTTTTCCGTGGACTACTGCAAGGATCCCGGGAATGCGGCATCTTTTCCTCCTAAGTTCTTGCACACCGTAGGACGCGCTTCGTCTGAAGGTGGGTTGCCCTGCCATCCTGCTTCGCAACTTGAATTCCGAGAAAGGTTTCTGCAACGTGCTTCGCTGCCAGATCCTCGGAACGGCACAGCCGTCAACTTACCGCGAATACCCCTTCCAACTCCAGAGCCCGACCAGGGCGTAGACTTCGTCCGACTGCACTTCCCCGTGATTGGCGTTCGCAATGACAATCAATAAAGCGCAAGGATAGAGTCTGGGTACCGTCGGACCGTTACTGGATCAGAAGTGTCCAGTCATAGACAGCTGTATGTAGCACTTAGCCGCGTCACCCATTCCAATGACATTCGCATAGTGTTGTCAGATACAGAAAAATCCCGAGAAGGCTGGTCAAAAACATAGTCTTTGCTGAATTATTTAAATAAGAAAGTCTCCGCTGAATACGGTCACACTATGCTAACATTAGATTAGATGCCATGCCTTTCCGTCTCAGACTGTTCTCTGTTCTACTTTTAATATTATATAAGTACGTAAAGGACGGATCTTGCACCACTGGTCCCGTCCACGGCTGCTCCTTACGCGTACTTCCTTAGGATAAACATCATGATGATATAACCTCTTCACGACGTCTATCAAACCATTACAGAGTTCCACACGTCTGTCCTTTCTGGCCCAAACGTCTTCGAACTCTGATAACATCATCTGCTCTGGCGGATCAGAATTGTTATCTAATCCTGTTGGAAGGGTGGCTCCATAATAGACGGCCTCAGACGCTTGCTAGGCCTGTCTGTATGCGGTTGTGTTTCATGGTTTGTCTTTCATCGTGAGTATTCCTTTCGTATCCCTAACCTAACTATTGAGAGGCGACTTCCAAAGCTAATTACTATTAATGCTTCTTTCTTTCACCAGTTTGTAAGCACCTTCTTTTCCGAGCAGATCTTGGTTCACTCAGTTGAGTTGTCGGTCGGCCTTAAATGCCGCTTGGTCGTGCGTATCACCACCTATTAATGAAACACTAGCGATATGTCTGTCCACTACGTTTTCAGGCATATATTCACTATGAAAGTGTGCGCCGACGGTACAGAAGACCAGAACGGTTCGTTGATACTTCATGCCCAGCAGGATTTGGCCGTTGGGCGCCATATGTTTGATCTAGCCATGTATCACATCAACTCGTCAACGCGGAGGTATTATGTCCCAGATGTCTGCGGCGAAAACCCAGTCAAAAACATGGCCTTGGCGAAAGGCGCCATACTCGTCTCCCGGACCCTGCAAGGTCGCATAGTCTTCCCAGACAAATTTAAGGGTGCCCTGGCCTATCTCATACATTTTCGCTCCTCGCATCACAGATTACATCTGTTGAAAGATCGATTCCAACTCCCCGTCCATGCCGACCCATATCTGCACTGAGGTCTTACAAAACTTGGCCATCCCAGCAACCGAGATGCACGACATTGATATCACCAGTTCTGGGTAGCATTCACAATCCCAACTTGACATTAAATGCGCGTTCTAACTCTTTGTTGACGTTGTGTTCTTTGTATTCATTCCATGCTCTTTTACCCTGGATCGCCGCGTTGCAGAGTTCCGGCGTAAACAGGGTGGGAGGCCAGACTTCACTCGCGCACACTGAGCGTACACAACAACAAAGAATACTGACTCCGAGTAGTCCGATCGCACGTGTAGCCCACGAAGCCATCGCGAACGATCCAAAGAAGTCTGAATAAGATCCAAGCAGATGCTGTCGAGGTAAGTCGGACTCTGGCCTGATGTGTCTTAGGATGTCCTTGGTAAGAGAGAGGACGAAGCAACGCATTTAGATAGCGAAGCTGACTGTGTGGGCTACAGAGAATGATGCTTAAAGTGAGCATGATCCGGCCAGGCTCTGAGTACTTGGAGATTGCAGAGCAGCAGGCGAGAAAGTAAGTTGTTGAAGCTGGATGAGAGAGAACGAAGAGGTGAAAACAGAAGTAGTATGCGAAGGTGAGCTGTCGCGTGCTCCAAACAGATCACGCGAAACAGACGACATGCAGGAATATGACTCAGAAGCGCTTCGTTCAATTGTGAATGGGATCACATGCTTACCGTTTTGAGACTCAAACTCAGTTTCTTTACTATCAACGAAGATGTAGCGCGTCAATTCAGTTTCTCCCTTGACCGCCTCACGCTGGCGTCAATCACACCCGCAGCTGATTATTTCATAGCCCTCTCATCCGTTTAGAAATCATTCACATGCCCCTGTGGTCTCTTGACTATTCTTACTCTTCGTCCTTTTCAGACTTCCACTTTCTTTTGCTTTCTTCTTTTGACAGTCATTCAGCCTGCAAGTCTGGACGTCATCTCTCCTGCTGTCACAACGATAGCCTCGCCTTTACACTTTATCTCAGCATCCTTCACTTTCTATCTTCGGCTTCTCTGACAACGGCCGCTTCTTTACAATCTGGAGATGCCACTGCTGGCATCCAGGCTCCGCCTCGGGCGAGGAAGTCTTAATCGTAAGACGCACTTCACGTTGTGAAGAAATCGCAAGATCGTCGACCCCGTTCCCATGCTGACGCATACTGCTCAGTCTTCAACAAAGACCAGAGAAATCCCCTTACGATGAACAATGTGTTACGTGTTCTTCGCGGTGCCGTGGTTCTCTGGCGTAGCAGATCTGCCGACGTTTCCTCTTGACTTACACATTTCGTAATTGCTCATCTCAATGACGGTACATCGGAGCCGAGTCCTCTGCCTTGACTTCGTCTCACGATTGCATCCAGCTTTCGTAGTCACTTCAATAACATTAATACTCTTAGTTACGGACATGGGCTGAAAGCAATCTTTTTACACTGCTGTGGTCATCATTTTTGGAACAGACCTGGATGCGCTCACTATCTCAAAAATGGCGGACCTTTTCGATCTTATAACAGTATCATGATCACCGATACTGTTTTTTACGAGACCGGAAAGTGTACCAATTGTATTTACGACAACAAACAAAAATGCGGTGGTAAGCATATTCATTAACGTTTCTTTTGTAACGATTACTGATGTCAATTTTTCGCTCTTCAGTGCAAGTTCCGCCAGGGGCATTAGCTTATCCGGATCTTTCTTTCGGCCCCAGAGACATCGATCGAGTCCGTAGCGAACTCACACGCCGCAATTACTAGAACCCACGCTATGGCATTGAAGACGCAACGTACACGCTTTGCTCATTCTTTCGCAATATCGGACATTCATCCAGCCCTATGCCTACCGATCATGAGCGGTATTTGCAGTGCCGCAGGTATCTCTACAGCGACTCCTTACGCCTCCGGACGACTTCTTATACAGCTTTAACTGGGCCGGACGCGTCGGCTGGGAGCCTGTGCGGCGTGGCGACTCTTCCAGCCGCCCCATTATGATCCGTGACCCTCGCCTCCCCTGCAGCCATCTCCACCGTTGTCTGTGCGCGGAGCCAACGTTGTTTCTTTCAACGCTCACCGCTAGCAAACGCCTCATAGATCGCGGACGCCCACTCCTTCAGACACTGGGAACCAGGCCGGACCGTCACGTCAGGGCGGTAATATCACTAATTCGCCCGGATCCGCAAGCCAGCGCGGTGATGTTTTGGGCTGGTTTAGTCCTCTGGACCAACACGCTGATGCCAGTAATCAACGTTGTGGACTTGGACGCCAACGTCCTCAGACACAGCCGCCACCGTCTTCTCCGCCGGAACATTCGTCCAATCCGCATCGCTTGCCCAGCGGTCCTTTTAGCTCCCAACCCATCGCGGAGGAGGAGGACCCGTATGATCTGCGCTGAGGAGGCACGTGGCGCGGAACGCCCGGCTCATGAGACTCATGACTTTTGCTCCTACTGGCTGCCTATGCTATCTAGCTTCCATAGCTCCTTTGCTCTAATCATCCGACATGATCTCTGTTCCTATGAGTCCTAGCCACAGCGAGTAAGTTCGCTTTGATAGCCGTCTAGATTCTAAGACGCTGTCGCTCGCTCACTACGCGTCCGGCTCATTTTTGTGCTGTTACTCAGTCGTGAATGAGAGCACTACGTCACGGTCGCGCATGTGGTTGTTTTCGTCTGCTGATCACACGCGATCTACTACTTAAGACCAGCGTTCGTCTCTTTCTACGGCTTCTTCTTTCTTATACCTTCTTTCCTCAGCCACTTCGATCGTCCTTTGCTTAACATCTGAGCTTGACCCTCGCATCTCTTGAGGCCATCTTGGTGCAGCGTCTTGGCTACTTCATTTTTTCTCACCGCTCCGCTTCATTCTCACGTGTCATGGCTGCTCCAAATCCGCTTGCGAGCTTACGCGTACTCAGCGACAGTGATCTCCAGATCACAGGCGCTGAGCTTGAGAACGAAATACACGACAAATGTGCTCTGTTCGTTGGTGTTTACAGGCCGACTCTTCCGGCCCGTCCATCGCAATCGTTCGGACGTTGAGATTCTGCATCAGCACGTCAACACATGCTACTATCCGGGCCGACGCGTCTTTGCTTATTTTTTGATGAGGACATACGATACTATCTTGAACAAGTGCATTTGGGATGGGCGTGTTATTCCATACGCGCGTCGCGGCCATTACGTTCCGAATTAGGCTGATATTATCTTCGCTCCCATCATTGCTGGCCTGTGGAACAAGAGAGCTCCCCGCAATGTTCCTCTCATCAACGGCATGGTCGTTGGTACAATGACTAGCAATCAGGAAGCGGTCAGAATCCAGTTTAAGCGAGACTGTCACGGCAATGCAGTCGATAACTTACAAGAACAAGAAGACAATTATGTCAGCAATGCCAGAATCTACAAGGATTGGAATCCGTTATTGAGAGCCAGACCGGGCCAGCCTGAACCGCTAGCCAGTGACCAAAACAAATGATGCGACTTGGTGCGCAACTTTCCGGAGTGAATCTTGGGCATATTTGATCATGATAATGGCGGCTGCTTTTCTAGTGCTGTGGATATTAGGATCCCAGACTTTTGCACTGGGCTGAGTGGCTTCTTACTTGACATGCTTTGATATCAGACTTTGGCTACAAAGGACAGACGGTACTAGCTGGTTTTCACGGAGTTTTTGCATTCTTGGACCAACGGTGCTATCTAGCTTTTATAGCTCACTGCCTCATCAAATCATCTTGCTTCTTTCTCAAACGTGTCCTTGTCCTTCCTTGTCCTTGACTGCTGTCCGACTGACAGAGCTTGCCTGAACACGTCGTGTGCGCGTCTGAACGCGTCAGTCAATGCCTGGACTCGCTGCGACTGTCTTTGATCACGCACGCGTAGCTTCCTGCTCTGCAGCGTGTTCCGTCCATTCCCCATTCACATCTTGGCTGGATCTTCTCTTCTACGGTCCGCTGTGGATTATGCTCTGAATGGGATAGCCTGTCGTCCTCCGCCCTCAGACACGCCAGCTCCTGGATTCGTTTTCTCTGCAAGCTCATGTGGACGTAGCTACGTTCGTCTCTCGCTCGGGCTTGCGAGACGCCTCTCACAGACATGCGTGTTATCTCGCTCCGCAGCCTCCATACCGTTTCTCTCGCCGTCCGCGTTTTGCGATCTTGACGCATCATAACTTCATTACCCACAATCTCCCACGAAATTCTGGGATGCCATGCTTCGACAAGCTGGTCAGCTTCTCTGCTCTGCAAGCACGGTAAGTCAACCTGTTGACGGATGTGATACGTTCATGCTGATTGAGATTCGAGGCTGCGCATGATGCATCATCTTCCACA
This sequence comes from Bathelium albidoporum, assembly GCA_021031095.1. Classification (NCBI taxonomy): domain Eukaryota; kingdom Fungi; phylum Ascomycota; class Dothideomycetes; order Trypetheliales; family Trypetheliaceae; genus Bathelium; species Bathelium albidoporum. The sequence continues at coordinate 32,264 of JAGFVP010000205.1, forward strand.
ACTCCCCTATCGCCTAGAGATACTCCACACGGCCCTCGTCCTGCTAAGCGACACATGACCGGTTGGACACGCGTTGAGGAGGACTATGACTATTTCAAACCCTCTCCGGCATATCCTCACGTTGAAGTCGCTCGTCTTACGTCTCTCTCCCGCTCAGCGCTTCCCGTGAAGGAGGTGGTATCTATCATTGCTTGGGCTCCTAAGCCCAATTGCATTCCCATGTTTGCTCCTGGGTATGCGCTAATTAGGTGTTTCAAGCTACGCCGCCTGTTGGCCTGTTGATAATATCACAGCTGCTGGACCACCGTGCACTGGCACGTGCTCGTGGTCAGGTGCCGCTGCTGCTCAGCTGCTCCTAGACCTGCATATATTCAGGTTCGAACTTCCTGGTGCTTCCTGTTCTTTAGCTTCTTGTAGATAGTACAATTCCATGCTGTTGCTTGGATCAGAACTGTGCTTCGTCACTTCTGTTTTGTTGGATTTTTGGAGAGCGACCCCTTGGACCAATTCGAGAACCCGATCCATTACTTAAATCATCGGAACATCCACATCTATACGCCCTTCAAATGGCCTTCATTTGGCATAGTAGCAATAACCTGACAGGATACTTTGGTGCACTTCCGTTGGTTGACGGCGAAGCATATGCTCGCCCCGCGCATGCTGCTGATGACGAAATAGTCGCGCTCAACAAAGCTCTCTCCGTGCGACCTAATAGCTTTCGATCAGTTAAAGAGGGAGCTACCAGCTCGAGCGAGCTTTGGTATCAGAATCCTAATCCGAGGGTATCAGAAGAAGGGCTGCTCCGCTTAGGAGAGAAGGCGTCGATAGACAAAGCTCTTGAGAAACAATGGAATGCTCTCCGCGCCCGCTTTCCTGGTCGGCTTCCACGGACACTGGGTAGGTATCTGCCGCAGAATGCTTTGGAAATCTCGGCGGTACTGTGGCAATCAAGCGACAATCGGGAGGCACATCATAGTGCATAGGTAGAAGTGATGAAGCAACTGGTAAAGAAGAAGATGTGGCGGTGCTCGCTGGAGAAGAATGATCTGGATGGCAGTGAGCCAAGATGGCCCTTAACCACCCACAATGAGATTGCATCATGGTATTGAAGGTGAAAAAGACAGGAGCTTAGATTTGATGGACAGATCAGGGTTCCAGTCAGTAACATACCTTCTAGGATAGTGATAGATCATTAATGATCGCATTACTTTAAGAGACCCCAGAAAGTGTTATCATTTCAATTAAATCTTTTTCTTCTTTAGGTCGTCGGTTTTCATTTGCTATTTCTGAACAGGAAAATTCGTTCCACGTGTGTCCTTTCCGTCCTTATGAGATTACGCACAGTTTCCTAGAACAAACCAGTTAGCACATTAGTAAAAATACATAAAAAAAAAAAAAAAAAAAAAAACAAATTTAGAAATTCTGTAGTATCACACTTTGACTAAAGCGGTATCATGAATTATGTAGGTCTATGGACGTGGGAGAAGCAGACTATATACACGAATGAAGCTGCTTCCTGATAACTCCTATGCGGCTTCTACTCTGAACGAGTCACTTGTTCGGAGCAGCCACACTCCGAACAGCGGCAGCAACGAATCCGTATCAATGACGGCACGACAGCAGAATAGCAGTTGTGGAGATGATGATAAAACTGACATGCATGTGTAGCAGTGTATGAACGGTCTCATTGATTACAGTGCTAGGCTCCAAAGGTGTGCCACACATGTAAACTTGCCAGCAGACAGCTCGTTATTTCTTTAAACACATAAAACTAAGTAACTACTATTACTATTAATATGATGAAACATTGTTTGAAGCTATTTGAAGCAGAAATGATGAATCGGAGCCGGCAAGTGAAATGAGATGATGTGCACCAGGGCCGGGCATGCTCTGCAATCGACTCTTCGTCCTTTCGGAACATCGGATAACTCCGAGCCTGAAGAACCCTGACCATTTTTGAAAGCAGAACACTTCTGACGCTTGAAGTAAATTCTTTGCCTGATGTGTCATTAATGAGACGCTCTGTCCTTCTTTGTCATTCGTGATATCAGCTTTGAAAATGATATGGCATGAGTTTTGCTTAATTTATTGTCAACAGTTTGTGGCTTCCCACCTGCCTTGCTGATCAGGCGCATCATCTGTTCCTCAGAGAGAGAGAGACGTATAATGTTGCTGGCTTTTTCATAGATGGGTATGCGTAACTCCCTTGCATAAAGATCAGATGCGCGCCCTGTGTCCCTCCTAGGTGCTTTGTACTCCGTCTTTACATGGATGTCCTCGTCCGGGTTTGCCCCATTGGCTATCAGTATTTGGAGAGTGTCGTAAAGCATCATTGGGTTAATGATATGCGTGCGTTCATGCATGTCGCGGACAAAATTGCACCAGATGGTAACTCTCTCGTAATTTCTCGATCTCGGTCCGTGATGGTCCATCTTCTCATCAATATCGGCACCATAGGTGAACAAGAGCTTAATAATGTCCAGTCTCGACCTCGAATATATTGCAAAGTTTCGGGTTATACAGGACAAGGCGATCGCTAGCAATGGCTCCTTCTTGTCGTGGACCAAAGTACTGTTTGCGCTCAGTCTGTACTTCAAGTAAAAATACAGGTTCCCCTCAACGGTGATTCCAAAGAAATCGTTCGTTGTTCAATGTTTATTAGAGGGCAGAATGAAAGCTTTTTCAGCTTCGTCCAAACACCCACGTAACGCCTCGGGACAGCTTTCCGAGTCGTCTTCGATCCGACTTGCGTAAGCCATGATTCGCGCTAGAATATTCCTCTTTCCAGTTTCCCCCCCTGGAAATCTGAAGCTATCCTTCAGCATTGCTAGGAATCCACGACAAAGCTCAAATTTCGGGTCAAACGTTCTTGGAAGGAGAGCCCGAAAAGTCTGCTGCATGTTCGGCTGGAGAAGATAATCACGTACAGTCCGATGTAGAAAATCTACCAAAACCGGGCTTTCTGACAAAAAGTCCAAACGGCATTCTTCATACGAAGCGTCCACCGCCAAAAGTCCCTTGCATCTCGCTTGCAGTCTTCTCTGCATGGTGCTGAAGACATGCTGGGAATCGGTGGTTTCTAGAAACGATTTCCTTGGTTTGTCCCTGAAAGCAAAGTCCATAGTTTCGCCGTCCAAGTACCACCATGCCAACAGAGGTAAAGGCACACGAGCCTCCAAGGCAATTTGGATCTGCCGTGGTGTGGAATCTCTGTAAGCGTCTTCCACTGAATCCAGCATATGCTAAAAATATTCTTCCAGGGTTTTCGGTACCAGTCTTAGTCTTTTCTCCAGTTCTTCCAATCTATCGGCATTAGTCAATCCTTGAAGAATGGAGTTGACAGCCAAGTAGACCCAGAGGAAAACTCCTTTCGCTTCTTCTACAATCTACTCAACGAGGCGTCCGTATCCAGGGTCATGCATTTGGGACTCTTGGAACCGCATCGAATTCAGGAAGCACTGATTTACATAACTTCGGATATCATCCTTCGTTAAGTCTTCCAGCCTTAAGTAGCGGTCTGCCGTCTGCCCAAATGCGTCAACGAAGTCATTTTCCGGGCGGCTGGAAACGCAAAGCTTTATATCAGGACAGTCAGCTATTTCACTCAGTACCTGTGCCAATTCACGGTAATTTCCCCCATCAGCCACGCTCTACTCGTCTAAGCCATCGATAAAGAGACAGAATCGTACTCTGGCGCCGTCCAATACATTGCTCAGCGTTTTAAAGTAATTCAAAAGCTCAGCGCGTGTCCAAGGGTCGGTCTCCCTCTGAAACAACATCGGTTGCAAGTTCTGTCCCTTGACTCGTTGTATCAATTCGGGAGCCTCTCGAAGGATTTCGAAGAGCAAGCTCCGTAGTAGATCCTCTTGTGACCTTTGAAGCTTTGAACCGGCATTCCAGAAAAAGAAAATTCGCCGTCACAAGTCTTCTATTATCCGCCCACAATCTTAGAAGTCTTATAGTCTCTTCATGATGGCAGAGAAACTTAATGAGGGTTGACTTGCCCGAACCAGGCTTTCCTGAAATCCAGTAAGTGCCCTCTTGGTGTTCTAGCCACTCCGTGTAATGGATGGTAGGGCGATCTTCCTGGCCATCGTCTTCGAAGATCCATTCGAAGGTATCTGAATTTGCGTCTTTGACAAGATCATATCGGGTTCTCATTTTTGAAAAGAATAATCTTTGTAATATGACTTGCTCGGAAGCGACCGCTTTGCCTTCACAAGACAAATTCTTCATTGCTGTCGCAAGCTCGTTCATTTTGCTCGACAAATTCTCTGTGTCGGTAACGCTGATTGGCTGCCTGTACCTAATCTCCGTCCTATTTTGAGATAATGCACCCTCGATGGGAAAAGTCTCGAGTGCGTGCAGCGGTGTAAAGTGCTTTTCTACGCTGACGCTCGATAGCTGTTGCTCTTTGCGTAACCGATTCAGAGAGCCAAGGACTTCTTGCTTGAATGACTGCAACTGTGTCACTCGGTTCATCTCGAAGCGTTTATTTTGATCGTCAATATTGTCCAATACAACGCGCATATCGGAGTTTTGATCCCTAGATATACATGTTATTGATAAATCGCAGTAGGCAATGCATTACGAGAGTTCAAGCAATCAAAATGAGGGACATGGCGCGAAAAATGGAGGATTAGAACACAGAATTCCCAAGATTAACATGAGAACACATTATTAGAGCATAGAAAAGATCACGGACACTGCGTAAGATGAAGAATGAAAGATCCTTCTAAAAATACAAGGTGGGGTTTTAATAAATATTGAGTCATTGCAATGTGGCAATAATGGCTAGGGTAGCAGCAAGGAATAAACAACTACTCAGAATGATGCCGCATTGCTAGAATTTAATAAGAACTACAGTCAAAACTCGTTACGTCACCAGTTTACGTATTGGTGGAGGTTTTCATTTAAGAAGTGTTGGAAAGGAGGCTACTTACGTCAGGAGCTTCAAGAGATGTGTGTTCAAGTCCATTTGTAACGTGCCAAGTCTTCCGTTGAGCCTTGCAATTTCGCCCTCCTGCCAGACCTCTTGAATTGCAAGCAAAAAGCTCTTCCACATTGACCGCCTCCCCTTTTGCTGCAAAGTGCTTAGCACATTCAATAATTCTTGCGCAAAATCTTGGCAGTCAAAAGCGATACGTCTCAGTGTTTTCCCAACATCATCAGTCCCGCGAGTAGTAGATATAGAAAGCTCATCACTCAGATTAGAAATGTCCGTCGCAATTGTCTGGAGTGCAGAGGTATTCTCAGAAGCGCCTTCTGCGGAAATATAGATTGTCCTTGTCCCAGATACTAGTCTACAGGTAAAATCAAGGAATTGTACAATATTTCAGGGAGACCAAGGGCTGTCAAAGGGTCCATAGCTTCGCTGCAGAGTCCTGAATGAGAACTTTCAGAGCCTTGAAGGATCGGAATCGTCTGATAGACGGCGATTGCCAAGATGCGTTGACCGCGCCCTTTCTTTGGACCAAGACTAGCCCAGTGCGCAGTGACAAAATCTCCAAAGCCTCAGCAATATCACCAAAGTAGCGGATACGGTTAGAAGATCTCTGTGTAGCGCTTGTGAGATGCGTACGGGCAGGCTTTCGCCGACAAGGTTGAGATGACGTAAAATGATGTCGGGTTTCGATTTGATCTAATTCCCTTTAGTCATCATCTCTAATTATAGGATCTTGTCGGTACACCTAAGGATCTCAACGAGTATTTATTCAACGAATCTTCAAACCCTAATTCAGTTTCGTTGAGTATATTAGGATGCGGTGCAATACCAAATCATCTGATTCGTGTGAATTCGGCACAATGTTCTACTAATCTTGATTTGCAATTCTGTTGGTCGCGCCATCACAGTTCACAGGGCCTTTTGCTTCATTGGCTTTCCAGCAATCTCGGTATCGTAATTCAGCATTGCGTGGACAAGCGCTTGCTTGGGTGTTTGTGCAGCAAACCACCGTCCAGGACAAGCGTGTCTACCACGCCCGAAACAAGAAATGAGGTCCTGACACGCGAGGAGCTTCGTTTAATTGCTTCTTCTCCTGTCCCTCCTTGTCCTTGTCCTTGTCCTCCTCCTCCTTGTCCTCCTCCATCCCTTCGAACTTGCGCGAGAAGCGGAACTCGTCGAGAGGGTCCTCACAGTAGATCGGGCTGCGTAGGGGATGATGAAGCGCACACGAGGTGGGATCTGTATACCGTTGCCAAGGTCAGTGGGTTTGGAAGCGACAGGATGGAGATGAGTGGTGATCCCAACAACAGAGATACGCGTGGACTCGTGAATAGCCGCATTGAAGCGATAGAGACGGTCTACTGCTTGATACCCCGCGAGGTTGCGCCGCCACGAGCTTACGCTCAGCTCGTAGGCTGCCGAAGAGCTCATCGTTGCAAGAACTGTCGATCAGATCAAACACGACGCGGGTGAAGACGCCTTAACACAGTTCCGGAATATTAAATCCACTTTCTCCATCCCAAGATATCTGTCAGACATAAGGTGGTGCCAGTGCTAGATGTTTAGCTTAGGTGATTTTAGGCCGAAAGAAGCGCTTTTCGCAATAAGCGTATGCGAAACTAGGCAGTAGTCGCCGTCATGAGAACAGCACTAACTGTGTATCCTATGGGAAGATATACCTTTCGCAAACTTGTTTCGTTGGATCTATGTGATCAGGTATGTAGCCAAGAAACGGGAATCTTCACGCAAGTGATGGAGCCCTCGTTTTTCTTGAAAAACCAAAACGACCACAAAAGGTAATTCAATAAAAATTCATCCTAGAAATTAAACTCAGAAAATGTCCAGAAACAGAAATGACTTTTCAAATCCTAGCTGTCGTGTTTATTGCAACATTGCCAAGCCAGATGGCTGGATTTGGTGTGCACGCTTTTCTGTCCCCCGCCTCGTCCCCTGATCAATTCGTAACGACGATTCGAGCAAGGTGGAGTACTAAAAATTGCAGAAAACTACTTGGGTCGCGACCCGATATAACCAGGTCACACTGAGCTACGCAAGGCGGTTCCTTATCTAGTTAATGCGTACTCCACCGTGCCCGTAGAATTCTGCGCCAGCCTCGCCTATAACAACTTGGCCACAGAGTAGGTGTCACACTTAGGACTTGCGACTATAAGCATTACCCAAGATCTCGCTTAGCTTTATCGTTACTGCTATAGATGCCATCGTGCAACCAAAGCTTACTCAAACAATGCAGTCCGAACTACCTCCACCAGAGCTGAGATAATATTGGTTGCTGATCATCTCCAGGTGCGCCAAATGAATGGCGAGGAGGATGCTGCTCCGTGACCGAATACGAGGCAGTCAAGATGTACCAAGGACTATTCCCAGATGCCGTAGAATGTGATCTACTTGCTGCAGTATTGCATCTATAAGTGTTTAATGCCTCAACAAACAAGTGGAAAAATATCAAAAAATCTTCAGTCCGAGACTCATTGGCAACACAGCTCTGAATTTGTGAACAAAATCAGTGGCAGGTTATCCGAAACCAATTACGTCTCTTCTAAGAGCGTCTAATGACACCTTTCATCTCGTACAGTCGAGGTGTTGATTTTTGTCCCTTGCGTCTTGCTACCCACCATAATCCAAGAGCAGCAAGAGTCCCTGGCAGGCCGATTCAATCCCACAACCAAGTGCAATTTTGTTAAACTGACTAAACCCACCGCCACCGCTTTGGCTGGTGATGGCGCTGGTGCTGGCGCTGGTGCCTTCAGCACCACTTGAAGAAGCCGATATCCCTGCTGATGTCGCATCAGAAGTTTTCACGGTGTTGCTATCCGTCGTAGCTATCGAATCTATCGAGGCTGGCTGCTGCGCTGGGGTAGTTGGTGCCAGTGTACTACTGAAACCGGAGGTTCCTGGTCCTGCGTATGCGGCATATATTGTGCTTGTGAGACTTTGACTTTCGCCCAAAGCCTCTTCTGGAGGTGCACAGCCCACACCCTCATCTCCGCCGCTGTTATTGAATTGATCATAGCAAGTCCAATCTTGAAGGCAGCAGAAGCCTATCGGATCTCCAGCACAAAGTGTCCAAGAATCGCTCGTACACTTTGGGTACGTGAGTATCTGGTCGTAGCAATCAACTTCTTTGAAAACATCAGCAAGTTCTTATAGGATATGTTACGGAAGTAAAAAATGGAGGTTCGGAAGCTACACCAGAGGTTTGGTAGCAGCAGTAGGAGAGGTTCGGAAGCAGCGCTTGGTGGCCATTGATGTATATAAGCAGCTCGCAGCCCACATCTCACCAATTCATGCTTTTTCTCCTCTCTTGATTCTGGCCATTACCATATCAGGATAGCAAACCGGCTCACCGTCGGGACACTTCGACGTGGACTTGCTGCCTGGCCGTTTGGACCGCAATTCGCTGCCAAGGAAGTTCCCTCATAAAAGCTTCCGTCCGGACAAGACGTGTTTGGATAGCGAAGAGCAACGCCGCCGTTGTAGTCATATGCAGGCTGAGCTGCTGCTTGTTGCACACTGGCCAAAATGAGCCATCGCAATGCCGTCGGCAAGATCAAGGAATTGAATAGATTGAATAGCATTTTGAATAGCATTTTAAAGACCTCTTTTCACCCCTGAAGAATTGTTGAGGGAAGCCGCTCTTGAGTGCAGTGCCCGTACGTGGGATGGTAGAGGTTCATCATAACGCTTCGTGCACAGCCACACCTCTGACACCTCGCCTAGGGAGTACATCTGCAGTACAAAGTACTCATGGCACTTTGCGGCGCAAGGTTAAATGGCTGTGCTAAGATTTGCACGTAACTGTCTCCATACCACAAGCCAAAACCTCACCTAGGCTCTCTCGCTTGCGCAGGCCGAGTGATTCAAGCGGTCCAATCGTTTGCCCTCTATCCTTTCTGACACCGTTTTTCAATTTGGTTTATTCAAAAAGAGGTGCTACAGAGTAAACCTTGCTCAGTTCTGAGGTAGAATCGCAAGCGCGCCCCACCCATTTTCGTCTAGAACGCCTGTGTCAGCTCCCCAACGTAGTAATTTGCCAGTAAGAGTCGATTTGAAGCTTATCTTTGTATAGAGATAGCCCGTGACAGCTGACGTCTGGTGTTTAGTGAACTCCCGTAACCGCATCAATCAGCTTGCCGAGCCCCAGGGCCAGCGCAGAGACAGCAATAGAATGACTACGCGTCAAGCCCAGAGGCTTCTCAACACTGAGAGAGAAGCTGAGCAAATAGCTTCTAGTTGGACCAGTAAAGCAGGTGGATCAAAGAAGAAGTCAAAATCAAGTACAACAAAGGGATCCACTATCCAACAGAAGGCGTCCAGCAACGCTACCAATTCTCAACCTCCTTCTCGACGACGTCTTAATCAAAACACTCCTCCTACCCCTACTCCTGCTCTTCCTCCCCCTGCTCCCGCTCCTGCTCGTCCTCCTATCGAATCAATCGATCTCTCTAGAGAGCAAGAAGAACAACAGCAGCAGGAGGACGAGGATGAGGAGGAAGAGAAGGAGGAAGAGGACGAAGTACCGCTTCCTACTCTATCAACTGTAACCGAACTTGAGAAAGAATTTGAAGCCAAAAAGCGACAGATTACAGCGCTAAGAAAGGCGAAGCTAAAGGCTTAGCATATTATGGTATCGGCAGAGATCAAGAGAAGAGAAGAAGCTTGAATTCGTGAAAGATGGGCTATGAGCTGCTTATATACATGGCTGCTACCGATGGATGCTGCTGCCGAACCTCTCAAGCCACTTCCGAACCTCACTAATGCTGCTTCCGAACCTCCATCTGTTACTTCCGTAACACAGCATCTAACAGAGGTGGCATTAGATCCGACTACTTCAGACGCTGGTTATGATTTTGCAGAGAGGCGTTCACAGAAGACAGTTAAATTGGACCTTCCTGTTACAGTATTTTTGAAGCTATTCCTCAACGGATCTACGAGGGCTCAGAAACGTTTACCTGAGACGAGGCGATTCTCTCTTAGCTCGAGCTCACTTTCAACGAATTGATAGCTCCAGAAATTGGCGAAGAAGAGTACAATCGTGAGAAGATCTCTACATAGGGAATGCGTCTGAAGGACGGTATCATCAGTGTACAGATATTATGGTATTCGCTGAGAACGAAGAGACGAGAGAAGCTTGAATTCGTGAGAGATGGGCTATGAGCTGCTTATATACATGGCTGCTACCGATGAATGCTGCTGCCGAACCTCTCAAGCCACTTCCGAACCTCACTAATGCTGCTTCCGAGCCTCCATCTGTTACTTCCGTAACAACAGATATTATGGGAATCAGCTCAAGCAGCTCACAGGAGGTGGATGAGATGTTGAAGCAGATATGGATCAACGCAGAGACGGAAATACACCTTACTGTTGAATTGAAAAGTACATGGTTTGCCAATAAAAAAACTTGCTCGAAAGTGGAAGGTTTAGGTGGAGGAGCAGCAGCCTCAAACTTCTCCTCCAGCTGAGCGAGCTGCCTCTCAGCCTATCGAACCTATAGGCGAGCGTACTGGTCAACGCTATCGATCAACCTATCTCCAAGAGTAAGCAGATATTCGTGCTAACCAGATCGAGAGTGTAGGATACTGGCGGAACGAGTTGATGCAGCGTTGGCAGTGTAAAGACCGGGATTTCCCGAACGAGAATTAGCTCTGCTGGATTGATCCTTTCTCACTCCATTATGCTGTCCGCTATGGGCAATATGAGGCATGGGCTATACAGATTGAGAAAGGTAAGGCTACACTTACACAGCCTCATACAACGCTTCTTCGAATGTTGGAAGATCAAGGACCGCAGGGCTAGAGACCACACAAATTTAGTAACAAGAAGTGTGTAGGGTTAGAGAGTGTGTAGGGTTAGAGAGTGTGTAGGGTTAGAGAGTGTGTAGGGTTAGAGAGTGTGTAGGGTTAGAGAGTGTGTAG
>JAGFVP010000205.1:43241-55046 GCA_021031095.1 Bathelium albidoporum
GGTTAGAGAGTACACATGGCTAAAGCATGCGTAAAAACAGAAAGTACATAAAAACTTCTATAAAAGTGATGCGGCGCTCAAAAAGACTTGTCGAAATTTATTTAATACATGCTGATTTTGGGCGCCGTTAATTGCTTCCATCCTCTACGTGGAAGTTCGAAATGTCCGAAACTGACACGGACCACCACGGCAAACAATAACCCCTGAACAGCTTCATATGACTCCACCACTACCTTTCATCCTGTTTGAATTCGTTGTTTTTACTGCTACTGTCGCTGCTGCTCATATGTTTATCATTATGCCTAGGCAGGCTAATTTTATACGTTCTTGTGCTCGCTATTACACATTACCTCCTGATCTCCACCACACAGGCCCTGGCCATACGGAAACACTTTTAAGAGCTGCTATGCTTGCTATTAAGGCTGTTGCTCAGGAACTGCAGATCCAAATCCCTCAGCAGCTTGTTGCTAAGACTTTAGGCATATCACCTCGTACAAATAAGATTTATATGGTTTATAACTAGGTCTGAATTAAGTCTGACTAAGTAGTACGAAGTTTTACCGCCAGCCAAATCTGTTAAATTAAACATCTCTAAGAAGTGAGGCTCAATCCTCACGGTTTGGAGATCTTTGATTCGGGGTCGATCAAAATAGTCGCGCCAAAACTCCATATAGATCATAAATCTGGACTCATGTTACGGAGTTCCTATCAAAATTCCAGCTATCTCGTTGGCCACTCCTGTCAACGAAGAAGCAATACATAACAAAATTCAGACTTTTAGTTTGGGGTCCGCTGAGGGATGACAAATGAGGTCAGCCAACCACTTCAATTAGCAGAGGGGGTTTTGCTTCGAGAGTCTTTATGCCCACAACCTCTCGAACCCTCTTAGGAAAAGGTTTCCCAACGCTCTCCTACATCGCAGATTTTATGGTATGGATATCAAAATGCGACGCGCGTAGTTGTGCCCACTTCGTGGCTCTCTACCTAGGTAAGCATTTCCAAAGAAACCAAAGGATTCAAAAGTAACGTTTTAGCTCCGCCAAGGCAGCCATTGGAGGTTCCTTGGCCCAAACTTTAATATGCCTAGATTTACTTGATCGAAAACACGAGTCCCAAAAAGAGTATCGTCCTCACGTCCTTCCCTTTCCCTCCTTTCCACTCAAACCCAATCCCCTTGACCACCCACTACGATTCCCAGCTCCCTCGCCATCCAGCTTTGCTCCCGCCGACGATTGCTTCGCAGAGTCGTTGGCACGCGTGCAAAGGGCAGCTGATACGCCTCGTACGCCTCCTCGTTCCCTTCGTCACCCACTGATTCCAGCCCGTGGGTCCCGCTGCCAAGACCGGCACGGCCAGAGTTCACAGCTGAGGGGGGCACGTATGTCGTTGCTGGAAGGATGACTAAGTCAGGCACTGGCGGAACACTGGCTCTGGTGGTCCCAGTGGCTCCAGTGGCCCTACTTGGAGCGGAAGAGGCGTGCGTGGAGGGGAGGGAGAAGAGGGAGAGACTGAAGTTGGCGATTGGGGTTTCGGGTGTCGGTGGGAGAGGCTTGTTGACCGGATCAGAGGAGCTGTGTGGGATCGCTCTAGTAGCGACGTGAGCAGACTGAGCTGGGCTTCTTGCAGCTCTGGCAGGCTCTGCGGCGAGAGGCCAGTCTGTGGGCGAGAACGCAAAACTGATATTGTCGTCCTCGCCCATCACGCTGTCTACCGCCATGCTTGCGTTCCTGCTCGAGAAGCCAAAATCAAAATCAAGGTGTAGCTGGGGCGAGGGGATCTCTGTGAATATCCGCGCCGCAAAATCCATATTCAACCCAGGCGTCGGAATCTCTGTGCACAGCTGTGGAGCTGCCAGCGATTGCAAAGAGCCACCAGGTCCATCGTCATATTTCCGAGCTTCGCTGTTAGTGCTGGCCTTGGGTACTGCCGGCAGCGACTTGTGCACATCCACGTTCCCCTTCGTCTGTTTTGCAACCTTCAGCGCTTGTGGCACCACCTCCTCATCTTCCCTCTCTCCTCCATGCCTGACCTGCGCACTGCCTTTCCGCAGCCGCAGACTATCTGGATGCCGACTCAGTCCACGCGGTTGCGCCCTCCACGCGCGTGCTGGCAGGGGCTTGCGTGCGCGGACACCAAGTGGAGGAGGGCTGCCGATGGCAACTCCGATCTGCCGTGCGGGCTCGAGAACAAGGAGGCCATCGGGGTGGGCGGCACTGTAGTGACGGTGCCGAGGAGGCAGGGGCGGAGAAACATTGCTGGGGTCCGGGTCTTGGATAGTGGGCTTCAGTTCGATGGGATCCTGAGGACCAGCATTTTGGTCTCTGCTAAGCACTTCGGAAACTCCAGAGGAACTTGGAGCGACGGCAGAAGGTAGCAGCGGTTCAGTGATGTCAGCGCTAGCATGCTGACCGAGACGTGCGGCATCACTCCCGTTTCTGCGTTCTTTTCGAATAGCGTCATCCACGGGCTTGGAATTTTCAGGCAAAGCGGGCGCAACAGTCACACCTTCCAATTGGTTTTGTGCATAGGCTCGCGCATTCGCTCTGTAGCGCTCCAAGGCCCTTGAATCGGGAAATTCTGTGGTAGAATTAGTCTTGCCGGTTGATGAAGATGGGTAGATGGGCTTGATAGTGTTGCGAACCGATAAGACTGTACTGCCAGTCAAGTATTCCCTCGAGGGCATCCGGCTCGCCCTCTGATAATGAACTCGGAGGTTCTGGAGGGAGCTACCCAGCGCAAGAGTGGTCTGGCCATCACTATTCACCACGCGATTGCCAGAGCGTAGGGGTGTATAACTGTGGTAGCTCGGGTCGGATTCAGAATTGGAGATTCTCGCAACCGGACCAGAAGAACCTACGGCTCCGGATTCTCGAACGACATTCCTACGCAGCAGGATGTGAGCAAATGTGACCAGCCTTGATACCAGCCGCCTGCGGCGTCGGTTTGGCTTTTCCTTCGAGGTGAGGTGTCGTCGTCCTGCTCTGGACACGTGAATGCTCGCCCTGCTGTTAGTGCTGCTGCTATGACCCAAAGTCCAGTTACGGATGGTCATTTTGAATCAAGCCTAGAGTTTTATTTTGCGATCGGTGATTTAGCTTATGATGGAACACTGATGAAAGACAAGGAAGTATAATGCAGATAGGTGAGAACGAGTTGTTCCAGACAACTCGTCGTGTAGCAGGGGCAAGTTTGTTCACTGGCCTGGAAAAGGAAGTGAAGGATGTTAGCCAAGGAGAGAAATACTATGTTGTGAAGACTCGCGAAAGTTTGAACAAAGCCTTTCTGAGGAATAAAGAAATGGCCCTTGACAGGTACAAATGCATTGTGTTTTAGAGAGACAGCTCTTTGAGCAGAGCCTGAAAGCAACAGACACATTGCCAGGAGTGAGTGCATCGAAACAAAGGATCACTACTTATGGGAACTGCTGATTGGAAAATCATCGTGAGCCTTGCAGAGCAGATTATGAGAGATGATTTCGCAATAGAAGTATGTAAGTTTGGATATACGCTAGCAGAAACACCAGCAAGCCAGCTGGATTTACCTAGCTGAGATATTGACATAATCAAAATCCAGACATGCTTAGGGTTGACATATGGTTTCAAGAATCTCGAAACCATGTCAATGCGATGCAGCCGCCGTCGCGCTCACATGCATGAAGGGAAAACCACCGAAAATGCTGCAGATGCCATGTAAGTGCTACGAAAATCGCTTAAATCATCTGTACTTTTGTTAGAGTGCCGATTGAATCAAAATTCATGTCACGGTGAGGCAACTTCGTCCTCTTCGGACGCGCTCGATGCACTTTCGTCATTATCTTCAAGATCAGCGTTTTCAAGGTCGTCGCCTGAGTCGGCATCGGTCTCTTCGGCCTCGTCGAGACTGCTGTCACTTCCACTATCTTCGTCTTCCTCATCCTCCACTGTCATGCCGTTGGCCATACCAACGCCCTCATCGCTGCTGCTGCCAATGTCCATGTCCGCGTTTTGACGCTTATCTGATGCCGAGTCCCGTTTTTGGGATTTCTTGTCCGCCTTCCCCTCCTCCGCCTCGCTCATCTCGTCTTCGTCGTCGCCCTCCACGTAGATCACAGGCTCTTCTTCATCTGCCTCTGATTCATCTTCCCGCGCAGCAGCTTGTTTGCTCCGCCGCAACTCCAGCTGCGCATTGAGCATATCAAGCTTTCCCTTCAACGCCAGTAATGGCTGGAGGCTCGCCGCTCGTTCACGCAGCACGCGATTGAGAGACGCAAGCTGTTTCACCAATGCCGGCTGACTGGCCAGATATCCGCCATGTGCAACGATGGACCACTGCACCCATATCATGAGGTTGCCTGCTCTGCCTGGTCGCTTGTACAATCGCTCTGCAATTCTTTGCAAGAGCTGAGAGACGAGATTGGAGGGGAGGCGATCAATGGTGGTCCGTATGCTGTCGCCATCATTCATGCGGAAGCAGCTTTCTAGTAGCTCATTATCGTTGGTTCGGAGAGCTTGGGTGAGCACGGTGGTTAGAGAGGTACCGGAGGGGATGGTGAGATTTCTGGAATCTGCAGATTGCGCAACCAACTTGGACTGCGAGGGAGAGTCGGGATCACCAAACGCAGCATCAACATCGACTTCCTCTGTATCGTGAGTGCGTAACAGTTCCCCAAACGTGGGTTCTCCAGCATCACTACCCTCTGCAGCGTCCATTGTTTGGTCCCCATCTCCATCAATTTTCGAGGCCGAAGGATCAGCTGCATCGCTCGAGGATGAATGATTATTGTCAACGCCGTTTGGCAGGTTTGAGTCGGAGTTGTGCGGAGCTTGTGACCGCGAAGAGTGTTCGACAGCGCCCGCAGCTACCGGTGCTTCTTGTCCATGTTGCTTATTCTCGCTTTTTCCATCTTGTTCGTCCTCCTCGCCATCGTCAGCACCGTCGGAGAGTTCAACACTACTTTCTTCGTCGCTGGAGATTTCAATGATTTTTTTCGAGCCCACCTCCTCAGCCACGCTTGTAGGTGCAATCACGGCTGCACGAGACTCGTCGACTTTTGCAGCGGGGACGTCTTTGACTCCATTTGTTATTCTCCCGTTGGGTGATTGTCCAGATGGTTTTTGAGAGTGTAGGTTTTTGGAAGTGATTGAAGGGAGCGCCTTGGAATCATCGGTGGTTTTGACTCGCTTTCGCGAATGCTCGGGAGAATGGGAAGCGGCAGTAGAAGTGTTCATGGAGCTCGAATGCCGTTTTTTGGAGATGGCTGGATGTGACATGGCGGAAGCTGAAGCTTATAGAGGTAGGGAAAATTTGGGTAGATGATGCGATGACCACTCCAAGCTTCTCTGGGCATAAAATTTGGTTGGCGCACGCACATGGACTTTTGTCGCAGATCGCCGAGGATTAGCCAACACGGGCCGGGGCATATCTGGCCGCCTTCACGCGCCTCTCACTAACTAACAAATCCATCTGCCACTCCATTCTGAACACACCCACCTACCCATGCCACGATACTCGACTGTTGACTAGCTTGTCGACCCAATGCTCAAGACTGGTAAGTCGCTGCTTTATGGTTCTGAAATTATCGTACGTTCATATATTTGCATCAAGCTCCAAGTTCACCAAGTCTTACTCCTACAAAATCAGCCAGCTCCATCCATATCCTCCTGATGGCGGTTGCGCACAGATCGAAGGGAAGGCCATCGCCGACTCTTGCTGCACCAGCATTCTCCCGCGCCGACGGACGGTGGTGAAATAAACACTCTGTACTGATCATCGCGCTCCGTCAAGATGACGGTCGAGGGGTTGTGCCCCGGCTCCCGCATACGGTGAGCGCATCGACAGCCAGGCCAGGCTGGTTGCGGCCATGCCAGTGTCAGCCTGCCCAATCTGCCCCAGGAGCTGAGGCGCGAAAAACCGGAGCAAGGTGTGGCGGGACTGCGTTCCACGGGCCCGTTCAGGCCTAGCGGGGCGCCCCTGAGCCGGCGGTCGGAAGAGGCTAGGGCGGGCGTCGAGCAAATGAGGAGGACGGACGAGCCGCAGTCGCCCGCGGCGAGCATGACGGGGGGCACCGCTGGCACTCCGGCCTTGCTTGGTCGCTGATAAAAGCCGAATGCCCCTCGGCCATGCGTCAAGATGTCTTTTGTGATCCTGCCCCCCCTCTGATTCGCCACGCTCTTCTCCCCCTCCACACACGCGCGCACCGGCCACCGCCTACCCAACATATATCCCCAGATGCGCGACTGCTCGCATTTGACGGCCTTGACCAGCGCAACGCGTCTCGCTCACACCACGCCATCCACCCTGCACGCGGTCGCGTGACTTCGCCTGACTAATCTCGCTCCGCGGAAGTGAGTCACACTGTACCAGAGCATCCCGCGGTTGCGCTCGTCCTCGGCCGCGGCTCTTTTCATTGTTGCTGTTGTTGCCACTTTTGGCGTTTAGTCATTTCACTTTTCTTGGTTCCTGCTCGGCTTGACGACGCTGGTGAGGCCAAAAAAAAATCTGTTACGTGACGCGGACTTTTGTTAATCCGTATCCTTCCGCGCGCATAAATAAACCCTCACCACCGCGCGCGCGGGCGCCCTTCCAAAAGTGACCTCTTGGTTTACTGCCTCGCCTACGCGTTCGATTTTTTTTCAACCTCTCCGGGTTTTCTTTTGCCGAAGCGCCGCGATTTGCGCAAGGTGAACAAAAAGTGTGATCTGACTGCGCTCATTCCGAACTCAAACCACCATCAGCGAGGGCGCTGCATCGACGACCATGGCTTCCCTCTCCACATCGTCGCCACACGCGCACAAACCTCACCCATTTCTGCCTTCCGATATGATGGCGTTGGAACCTAATATCAACGGGTGAGTCCCGGCTACTGCTCACTTGGTCTTGTAACTGTCTCTGGACTTCACATCACACTCTCTACCCCGCCATGTACTTAACTGACCTCAGCCAGGAACGCGCAAACAGAATCTATATCCCTGAATCAATCTGCCTACCAAGACAACACTCTCATCGGTGCATCAGCACCGACCGTGAACGGTTCTAGTGACGCAAATGCGCCCAGCGATCCCAATCAAACAAGGGCATCCCTTGCCACTGTAGGTACAAGCGCCAAGACCCCGAGCGATATTTCGCATGCGCCCACGGTTCCTACCAATGCTGAACCAACTACATTTGATGGGCGCGACGATCCTGTATCGTCCACATTATCTGCAGACGCGCCCGTGAACACACGAGCCTCTGAGCCTGAGCCTGAGCCTGACGACATACAGCCTCGGGCCACTGACCCGATGGACATGGATCATGTAGAATCAAGGATTCTACAAGCAGCGGAAAATAGCACTTCATCAGTGCCTGATTCTGTTCAACATCAAGCTGAAGCTACGCCGCCTAGGGATACAACATCAACAATCGGAACAACAACGCTTCCGTTTCACAACGAACAGTCGGACGCGGTAATGACTGATCTTCCTATTCACGACCAGCCGGCCGCGCCCACTCAGACTTCTACATCGACGAATACTGCCGCTGACAATATGGGACGACGTGCATCTTCGACCCAAAATGATATATTGGAGGATAACGGGGTACAAGGCAGTTTGGCAGCTGGGCAGACCAAAATGGAACAAGGCCCGCCCACGACGTTGTCAATGGTCGCGTCAACGACGGCCAACACCGAAAGTATGGATGAGGCCGGATCGACAAGCAAAATCCGCCCACGTGAGGACGACGGAGAAGGTGGCAGTCCGGCAAGCAAACGCGCCAAGCTTGATGACCGCGAAGAGACCTCATCCGAGTTCAAGGTTCCAGATGTCCCTCAACATGCTGCTGTGGTCGACGAAAATGGGGGACCAAGTACAGACGCTGCAGCACAGCCCTCGCTCTCCGAAACTACAGCTCTTTCCGCCCTTCATCTTGATACCGATTCGATGACGAATTCACAGACGAAGGCGCTTGCAGACTTCATCAAGAATGTGAAGAAGGTGAAGGATGCGAAGCCTTTCTTGAATCCTGTTGACCCCGTGGGAATGGGTATACCAACATATCCTGATATCATCAAGAATCCTATGGATTTAAACACTATGGAGAAGAAGCTCAAGGCTTCGGAGTACAGCTCGGTCGCTGAATTCGTTTCCGACTTTGACCTAATGATCCAGAACTGTCACACGTTCAATGGCCCCCACCATGCTGTGTCTGTTTCGGGCTCGAACCTGCAGGCTTACTTCAGGAAAGCGCTTCAAAAAATTCCAGCTCGTAATGCGCCTCCGCCCGCTCCACCAGAGAAGAAACCGAAACGACCGTCTGTTGGTGCACGTCCAACCTCCGATGCTCCTCGTCGGCCATCAAGAGTGTCTGGCGGAGCTGCTCGCTCCCCAACAGTTGAGAAGTCGAATGATGCTTTTGCTCTCGGACCTGACGGCACTCCCATCATTCGCCGTGATTCAACCATCGGCGACAGACCCAAGCGTGAGATCCATCGCCCAGCGAGAGATCTACCTTATGCGAATGCCAAGCCAAGGCGCAAAAAATTTCAACAAGAACTTCGCTTCGTGGACCATGTCATTAGCGAGATGAACAAACCGAAATATGCCGAATTCTCGTGGGCATTTTCGTCGCCCGTCGACCCTGTTGCCCTTAACATTCCAACCTACTTTAGCGTCATCAAGAAACCAATGGACTTTGGCACCATCACACAGAAGCAGAAAACGAATCAGTATGAGAATGCGAAAGATTTCAAGAGCGATGTCGACCTGATGTTTGACAACTGCTACCGGTTCAATCCTCCGACCGATAGTGTTCATCAGTTTGGCAAGCAATACCAGGATATCTTCAAAAAATTGTGGGCTGAGAAAGATGACTGGTTGGCGGAGAATGCCCCAGTCTCGGGCCCACAATCTCCCGGCATGACACCAGACAGCGATGACGAGGACGCAGACGACGAGGAGGGTGAAGACTTCGATATCCGTGAGGCTGAGCTCCGTCAAATCCATCAGCAAATTGAAGCACTCCATCAGCGTGCTACCGACATCTACGGCAAAGTCCCCAACCAAAAGCCGACCCCCAAGGTTCCAGGCCGCAAAAACAGCAGCAAAGCGGCAGCGAAGCCCGCTGTAAAGCCTGGTCGCAAATCGGGCAGTCTAGGCGGTCCGAATGCCAAAGCAGCCGCGAAACCGCTGAAGAAGCCGGCCAAGGCAAAGCCTCTAACGCAGGACGAGAAGACCGAGATTCAGGAGAAGGTAGAACGTCTGACCGAACAGTACCCAGAAAAAGCCGGAGACTTAGTCAGGATCATCAAAGAAAACGATCCCAAGTTTGCTGTACGTGTCGACTGCACAGTTGCTGACTATACAATAACTGATCAACCATTACAGAGTCTTGCCGAAGACGAGATCGAGCTCGAGCTTGAAGAACTCGAAGTCGAAGTCGCGCGTATGCTCCTTAGATATGTGCGCAAGTCCTATCCGCAGACACAGGTGGTGGCCCCGCTTGCCGACGACGACGACTTCGAGCCTGAGCGACGTGCGGCTAAGAACGCAGCGGCTACTAGCAGTCGCAAGAAGAACAAGCCCATGACAAAGACGCAGCAGGAAACGGACATGAGTGCGATCCGCAATAAGCTGAACCAATACGGCAACCCTGCGACAGGCGGAGGAGGGGGTGAGCAGAGCTCGGATCCGCAACAGCAAGAGTCGAGCGACGACGATGACTCTGGATCGGAGAGCGAGGAAGAATAGTGTTCTTTTCTAAAATCGAGAAGCGTGTCTGATCTCAGCGAGCGGGTTGATCGAAGGAACGGGAATTTTCGGTGCGTCCTTTCACAGCTGGTGCAGGGGAAGGGGCGTTGCTTTCTTTTGCAAGCTCCCATCGCCATGCGCCAGCCCGGAGTGCGTGCTTTGTTCTGCATGCCAGGCCACCCCATGACCATTCACCTTCTTTGCGGCGCCTTTCGCCACGTATAATACTACGACCTGTTCGATTCACCACACTTGCACAGCTCAGACAACCTCTTGGACGGGTCTGCTCTGCTCGCTTCATCCCTCAGCGATCATCGATACTTACACGATGGCGACGAGAAATAAGTCCGTGCAAATGGATGACTTTGATGCCTCTCTTCGGCTTCGCATTTCCCCGCTGCGTTGAGCAGCGACTATGCATACGATGGAGAGTCGTGTATGATAGATAGTAGTAGCATTGACATAATGACACAAAAGTTGTATTTAGAAAATGCTTGGTCTAATTCGTCGAAAAGCAGTGATCATAAACTACTGTATTAAGTGCGCGACTAGTGTAAAATTGAAGGATCCCAGGATGTTTGGAGTACTTTGTACCTGTCGATGCGTGGGTTGTAAACATCTTGCTGTAGATCTTCCCTTGCGCGTCCTTCGCCGCACCTCTCGAAATTTCCTGCTACCCCAACCTATCTACGTGCCAGCCTCATAATACGTTCGCGACTCTTCCATCCTTCCAAATCCTCCCACCTTTCGTATATTCTCCATTCATCAAAAAATTCTCAGCTCACTTTCTCCCAACCAGTCTCGCCGCTCTCCAACAAACCGCACCATCAACGCACCTCTAGAAAGGTGTTTACTCCAATCCAGACGCGACTATGTCGCAGGCCGTCAACGTGAGTGGGGCCAAGAGCCAGAATCGCGAGAACCGTACCGCGGCGCACACGCACATTCGCACGCTTGGCCTGCGCTCCGACGGCTACGCAGAAAAGAATGGGGGTGGATTTGTGGGACAGACCGCTGCGCGAGAGGTAAGGTTTGCTGCTACACGCACATTCCCCGGAAAGCTCTATTGAGAGCGCGTTTCCTGCAGCTGTGGATGGCCGGAACTGAGAGATCGAAGTGAACAGCTGCTGATGAGCTTCTTTTTAGGCATGCGGTCTTGTCGTGGACCTGGTCAAGAGCAAGAAGATGGCAGGACGCGCAGTGCTACTCGCTGGCGGACCGGGCACAGGCAAGACGGCGCTCGCCATGGCAGTGAGCCAGGAGCTGGGCAGCAAGGTGCCCTTCTGTCCGATTGTGGGTAGCGAGATTTACTCGGCGGAGGTGAAGAAGACAGAGGCGCTGATGGAGAACTTTCGGCGCGCAATTGGTACGTTTCTTGTACATATGCTCACCAAACCAATTTGGCTCTCTCTCCACAACACGAATTTACGAAGATGATGGGGGGCAAGAACTAATCGCGTGCGCAAATTACAGGCCTCCGCGTCCGGGAAACCAAAGAAGTGTATGAGGGCGAGGTCGTCGAGCTGACGCCCGAAGAGACGGAAAACCCACTCGGCGGCTACGGACGCACCATCGCGCACCTGCTCGTCACCCTCAAAGCCGGCAAAGGCACCAAAAAGCTCCGGCTCGACCCGTCCATCTACGAAGCCATCCAGCGCGAGCGCGTCCGCCTCGGCGACGTCATCTACATCGAAGCCAACACCGGCGCCGTGAAGCGCGTGGGCCGCTCGGACGCGTACGCGACCGAGTTCGATCTCGAGGCGGACGAGTACGTGCCGATGCCGAAGGGCGATGTGCATAAGAAGAAGGAGCTCGTGCAGGATGTGACGCTGCATGATCTGGACGTGGCAAATGCGCGGCCGCAGGGTGGGCAGGATGTGGTGAGCATGATGGGCCAGCTGATGCGCCCGAGGAAGACGGAGATTACGGACAAGTTGCGCCAGGAGATTAATAAGGTGGTGAACCGGTATATCGATCAGGGCGTGGCGGAGCTGGTGCCGGGTGTCTTGTTTATCGATGAGGTAACTAACCTTCGTGCCACCCTCCCTTCCTACTTCCCTTGCCTTCCTTCCTTGCCCCTTCCGTCCCGCCCCCTTTCACC